>JAEIFT010000936.1:0-35625 GCA_018904225.1 Lordiphosa mommai
CGGGAATCCTCCATCGTTGACGTCCCACTATGAGCCATACATAGGGGTGGGGTTGGCAAACTCGGGGCCGCGGTCGTCGTCCTCGAGTGGCTACCTCGTCCGCATCGAACGGCAAATCAAATACCAGAGAGGCTCGTCAGGGGACTACGATTGCTGGTCGACCGGGACCCCTCGATGTCCTGGGCACTCCGTTGTGGAGCTCGCTCGCCGTTCGTGGCAAAAACCATCCATCCAGGGGGAACTTCCCCCCCCCGGAGTCTGTATCCGGATCTCGTGGGCGACCAAGGTCCCCGTCCGGGGATACGCAGCACCCGTCATCTAAGGCGCGCCGTCGGGGAACCCAATGAGATTTCCGACAAAACCTGGGCTGTTGTCATAATCATCTCGAAGATCTGCCGCAAAAACTCTTCCTCTTCTGGGGGAACCAACGTCTGGCGCCGGATCTTCTCGTGGCGGCCGGGCTTCTCCTCGAAGGCAGGGTAGCCATGGCGAATGGACTTGAAAATTGAGTACCTGACAATGAAACCTAATACCCTGTGCTGAGCCACCTATGGTACGGTTAACAATATTTCTTAAATTAGGTCTTACTAAGTTCTTCGAGTCTCGATAGCCAGGTAGAGTTTTGCCTTACAGGGGGCGGGGACGATTGTTGTGGCCTTTCCTCTCAAGAGTAGCCCCCGCTGACTCAGTGGCTATGCTACTCGACTCTGGTACTCCTGTTGATCTTCCTTCTCGCCGGGGGTGGCGCAACGTAGCGCAGGTTCGTTTGTCTCTCTGGATGGGTCATCTTGTGTTGTTGATGCTATGGCCGGGGCTGGGCAAGCTTCTACTTGGTCCTCGCAAGTTCTTTCTGTTGGAAAGCCTTAGGTCGGCCAAGTTGGCAGTACGTCGTTGGCGCGACATCCCACTAACTGGATACGAGCTATATTAGGGGAAAGAAATTTGATTAGTTTATACGGCCCGTCGTATTTGGGCGCCAGTTTGGCCGCAAAAGCATCCGTTGCCTTTGGCCAGGTGGTGTTGCTTCAGCAGAACTAATGATCCAAGCTCTGGTCTCCACTCTCGACGTCTGAGATTGTAATGGCGACTTTGGTCCTGTGCTGCTCTATGAAGTCTCGTACCACAGTGAAAACGTCTCGCAACTGTTGCTTTGCATCTGGGCTCTGGGGTGTCCTTGTTTGATCCCGGGGTTACTTCTTCATATAGTGCTCCTGGAAGGCGAGGTTCTCTTCCTTGGACGAGGAAAGCCGGGCTGAATCCTGTCGTATCTGAGACACTAGTATTAATCGCCAGGGTAAACTCAGGTAAAGCTCGTCCCATGTTTTTGTGATCATCCTGTAGATACTGCGCTATCATCGTCTTAATCGTCCTATTGGCACGTTCCGTCGGGTTTGTTGAGGGCTATACGGCGCAGTGTACTGTAGTTCCATTCCTGTTTGTTTACAGAACTCCTTGAATGCCCGGGGCTTGTAAATTGTGTACCGTTGTCACAAATAAAAACGCGGGGGACTCCAAATCGGCTCAGTATTCGTTCTCGAAATGCTCGTTCTAAGTGTGTTGTCGTAGCCTTCCGCAATGGGATTAGTTCCACCATCACGAGAAACAGATCCAAGAAAACTAGGTGGGACAGTGTTCCCGTGTTTGACGCGGCAAAGGTCCAGTCAGCGCAAAGGGTCGAAAAGGGCTCTTTGTGTCGTACGAGGTGATCTTCCCTGCAGGTTTCAACTGGCTTACCTTGAATTTTGGCATGGTACACCGTTGTACGTACTTGGCGACGTCTCTGAACAATCCGGGCCAGTAGTATCGCTGAGTGATCCTGGTCGTTGTTTTCCTGATACCCAAGTGGCCTGCGGTTGGGTGATCGTGGCATTCTTCTAGAACCCGTCGTCGATGATTGCTGGGAACGCACAACTTCCAGGATGTATTCTTCTTCGGTCGGGATGTCCCAAGTGCCCGTATAGTTGTCCGTTCTCGTATGTGAAATCCGGAAATTTGTCTAGTTGCTCTTGGTTTTGTGACAGCTTCTTCCGTATCCAGGGGCACTGTACTGGTTCCTCTGTTGCCTGCTGTAGAGTCTCTCTGGGCTGCCGTGATAGTGCGTCCGCGACAATGTTTTGCTTGCCTTTCCTGTAGTGGATATCAAATTGATATTGCTGAAGCTCAAGAGCCCAGCGTGCAATTCGCCCCGTTGGATTATCGATTGAGTTAAGCCACTTTAGGGCCAGGTGATCAGTGATGATGTCGAAGCGGTAGCCCTCCATATAGCAACGTAGCCTCCGAATGGCCCACACTATGGCCAGGCATCCCTTCTCGGTGGCTGAGTAGTTTTCCTCTGCTTTGAGGAGTCTCCGGCTGGCATATGCTATGACTCTTTCCTCACCTTCAATCCGTTGGGTTAGCACTGCTCCCAACCCATAGTCGCTTGCATCCGTCGCAGCTGGAACTTTTCGTTGAAATCTGGGCACGCCAACACTGGGGCTTCCGTCAGCTTTGTCTTCAGTTCTTCAAACGCCAACTGTTGTTCATCGCTCCACACCCAATTTTTTACCTTTTCGAAGTAGGGCGGTCATCGGCTGGACGATGGTGGCAAAGTTTGGGACAAAGCGTCGGTACCAGGATGCAATCCCGAGGCAACGACGAAGCTCTGCAAGATGTAGGTGGGGTAAGTTCTCTTACCGCTGCGATTTTGTCTGGGTCCGTGTGTATTCCAGCTTCGCTTATCACGTGTCCAAGGTAGGTTAGGCTGCTTCTGAAGAAACTACACTTTTTCTGGTTAAGCTTCAAATTGGCGGCTCTCAGACGTCGGAACACTTCTCGCAAGTTCTCCACATGTTCTTCCAGGGTGGCACCAATGACTATGATTTCGTCTAGGTACGCGAATGCGTGTGGCTCCATATCGGGACCTATTATACTGTCTAAGGCTCTCTGAAAGTGGTGGGGCCGAGTGTAACCCAAAGGGCATCACTTTCCAGTGAAACAGGCCACGACCCGGAACGGTGAATGCGGTACATTCTCTGCTATCTTTTTGCAACAGGGATCTGCCAGTATCCATTCTTCAAATCCAGGGTGGATATGTATCGGGCATTTCGCAGGCGCTCCAGGATATGAATGATCCTCGGCAACGGGTAGGCATCAGGAACTGAACGCGCGTTTAGGTCCCCTGAAATCGACACACATTCTCGTATCGCCAGTTTTCTTACCCACTAGGACAATGGGCGCGCTATGGGGACTCTTCGAAGGCTCAATCCGGTCGTCTCGCAGAAGCTCGTCCACCTGTTCGTTGATTATCTTCTGCATGGCCGGGTTCTTTGGGTAATATCGTTGCTTAACTGGTTTGTTGTCTCGCATGATGATAGTGCTCAGCAATAGTTGAGACTCCCGTGAGCCCTTCAAACTTTTCCAATTCTTTCTCCAGAAATTCACTCACCCATGGCTCAGTGTCTCTTCCGAGGAAATGGATTCGAGTGCGGCTTGCGGTGAGTGCTCGTCGGAAATATCTGGGTCACTGTTCACTGTTGCCAGTACGACTGCTGTGGAATCCATTGTTTTACCGGTTTCCGTTTCGAATTCTCCCGCTTTTCGAGAACGGGTGTCATCTGTAAGCTGGGATTATCTAATCCATAGATAATGTGGGCTCCTGTGATCTCCGGAATGGGTTTCTTTGCCGAGCAATGGCCGAGTCGGCTAATGGTTCTAATGTTGGGCGTGTATAAGGCTTTGTGGATGTCTTGTCACTGGGCAGGGCCAGGGATACCTGACTACTCTCTGGATAAGATCTTTTGTGCCCTCGGCGATGTCTTCAGGAGTTCCTCGGCTTTGTTGGTGCCCCTATTCTTTGTTGTCTCTCTGTTCTCTGTCGATTCCTTGTGCTCTGTTGATTCTCTGTACTCTGTTGATTCCTTTTGTTCTGTTGGTTTCTGTTCTCTGTCATTGGTTCTATGTTCTCGGTCGATGATTCTAAGGTGGTGGGTGCTGAAGAAGGTAGCGTTGCTTTCTTATCATCTGTCTTTGGATTCCAGAGCTGATCTGTAGGATTTGTCCCTCTGGAACTTTCTTCTTAGGGTTCTCTTCTGGGCTTGATGGTTCAAATGGCCAGACTTGGGTGGGGAACTGGCTAGCTGCAAGCGGGCCCGTCCACACTGGATTATGGCTTGTATCCCGCAAAGGAAATCCAAACCCAGAATGACATCCTCCAAAAATGCTTGGCAAAACCAACAAAGACATTTGTGTTTGGCGTTGGTCCAGGCCTACCTGGACAACCAAAGCTTGCCTCACCTCTCTTTGATCCGTCTGCCAGTGTGATCCTTGTTCTTACTCGTCTGTTGCCTGATTAGTCAGCCGCCTTGCCACCAGTTCGTTAACAAAGCTCCGAGACGCACCCGTGTCCAAAGTTGCCGTGAAAAAACTGTCCTTCGATCGATACCAACGCTGCTATCCTCCTTCCTTCGAGCCACAAGGGATGTTCTACCATTGGGACTCGGGACCGCCGTCCTCGCCCTGTTCCCGGTGGGATGGAGACGTGATCCGTTTCCCCGACTTCTGCTGCATACAACAATCTATAGTGCGAACATTGCGTAGTCCACACTCCAGCAGAATAGCATCCGGGTCTTACTACAATCCTTGGCAAAGTGTCCTATAGTTCCACAATTGCGGCAAGCCCGACGTAAGTCAATCCGTTGGTCCTGGACCATCTTGTTGGTGGCCTCCAGCTGGGGCCAATGGCAACGTATTCTCTGCAGGCGTCTTTGTTGGGCTCACTCCCAACGGATTTGGGTTAGAACTGCAAATCCCACTTGTGGGACTGGGGTCATCGCTCGGGGTGGACTGAGTCAAAACTGGATATTGGAACAAAAAGAGATTTGGTCGCACAATGTCTGCTCCTTTTGGACTCGTAGCTAATGATCAGCTGCATCAGTTCATCCAGTGTGGTAAACTCGTGTCTCCGGGTGAACAATTGGTACTCGGGCAACAAGTTTTCGTACAGTCTTTCTAGTTCGCTCTGGCTATAGCGTGCTCGCTGCATCATCAGTCTAAGTTCCACCAGATATTGTTTAAAATTCTCCCCGGGAAACTGTCGACGAACCCTGATGGCATCTTCCAGACGTTGGAAATATCTCGGTGGTAAGAAAAATCCAAAAACTGCTTCTTAAATCCGGCCAGAGAGTGTTCTGCATCTTGAAAGTGGAAACCAGCTTCCAGCTCTTCCGGATAGCAATCCCACGATGGCCGGGGCATTTGACTCGTGTCCACTCGGTAGCAGCTGCCCGTTCTTCCACGCGCTGATGAAATTCAAAGGATCAGAATTCCCATCGAACAGCACTCCCCCAATTCCGAAATTTTTCAGCCAAGGCTGCATATGAAATTTCGTCCTGGGGTACTCGTCTGGGGACTGGTAATACTTGTTCGCCCTCCATAGGCGAAGGTCCTAGGAGTGAGACTCCTTTTGGGCTGCACCCAAGGGGTGCCTTCAGATGGGTACCTATCGAAGGACCTAGTTTCTCCTCGATGAACACTACCGGAGAGCTGGATCGGGATTTTCTATCTGCCTCTGGAGTTCAAGCTTCTCCAAATGTGGCCTCCAGTTCCTCCAATCGGGTCTTTATGTCCCCGGAATATTTCCCATTGGTGATACATGTTGAAATCCGGCTGCGCAATTCGTCTACGGTGCCGGCGGGTCGAGCTGAAGCAACTTGGCTATGCCTTCCAACTCGCTTTTGCGACGAAAGGATATCCAGCGTACACCCATTTTATTCGATCAAGGATACGGCTATCACAAACGAGAACTTAACCGCTGGCCGTATTAGGATTAGATCTAGAGGAAACTTTCAAGTAGCAAGGACCACGAAAAAAGGATACGATGGGTTACTAGAACTTTGTACGACTTGATATGATTTGAAATTTTTTTCACGATGGTTTTGATTACTGCGTTTGATGTGCTCTTGTCAAGACTCCGCGTAAGACTGTGTCTATCCAGACTTAGTACTCCTTTATATACCCGTTCCTGCTGACGCGCTGGTGCTGCTTTTATTTTCTATTTCCTCATTCGCTTTTTTTTTTTCAAATTCCCGTTTCTCTGCTTGCGTTTCTTTCCCTCCTTTTTTCCCTATGTCTCCGCTACCTCTGCTACCGCTGCCTCTGCTTCTGTTGAACCTGTCTCTGCCTCTGTTGATTCTCTGCTCTGCTTCTGTTGATCCTCTGCCTCTGTCGATTCTCTGCCTCTGCTTCTGTCGTCTCTGGTTTCTGCTCTCGTACCTCTTCTCTCTTCAACATGTGTAGAAAAATATATACGAGAGACACGCTCCCAACAAGAAGATTAGCGGTAACTTTACCTAGGCTTGCCTTGGAGTGATAAATGGAAACCAAAATCGTGGTGCGGGGGAAGAAAAAACGCAAGATAAGATATTCATGTGGCGCCGCTTGAAATTTTGCTAGATCTTGGGGTGTAGACTGTACCAAATAAAATTTTTCAATTTTATTATTCCCACGTCGTTTGCTTCGGAATAGTTTCTTGCGTTGACTGTACTGGAATTGAATTTCTGACTCCACCACGTCGAACTTTTATAACGGACTGGACACGAGGTATTCTTATGCGAAAATTTTTTCTTAGCTATCCTTTGTGAGCAAATGATTTTCTTGGACAATGCTGCTAGCAGAAACACTATACCAAATTTTTTTCTGTGGGTGCAAACGATACTCTGACACGTGTTGTTTTTTGAGATGATTTTACTTTTATTTTTCCCCAAAATAATATGAAACGCCCGAAATTTACGTACAAATTTGCATTTTAAACCAGAATTTTCTAAGGGTCTTTAAGCCATGGAAGATGTTACTATCCCCTTTTGTTCAAAAAACAAAAAAAAAACTATATCCCAGAGTCCCTGCTCGGGCGCCATGAAGTTTTTCAGCTGAGGTACGACTCAGTCCTGTCCAAGGTCACTCACAAAAAAATTTATAAAGTGCCGGGACCTGGGATATGGGGAAAAATTCTTAGTTATATGCAAATATTACTACGTCTAGGCGTTTCTCTTTGAAATCCACTACGTTGACGGCAACCCAGCTCAACGTAGCAGATTCGAAAGAAATGCGCCTCCTATGGACGACGGAGGATCGAATTCGGCCACTTGTCGGCAACCCAGCACAAGTGAGCCAAATTCGACCCTCACGCCTATCCCAAGGTTAAAACCTGACGCTTAGGGTACCCCGCGTGCACACACGTCAAATTGCCGGCGACCCAGCGCAAAATGACGCCTTGTCTGACCCTGACCAGAGCCGATCACGCCACCGTGCCTCCGGCGACCCAGCAAGGCACAATAGACTAATCGGCTAGAGTCAGTTGGGTTTCCTAAGGACACAAACATACCATGGCAATACAAAAAAAAACCGCGTGGAAAAATACCTATGTGACCCACTGTGCGCAACGCGCCACGTTGCCGGCAGCCCAGCGCAAAGTGACGCCTTGCCCTCGCCCTGACCAAGGTGATCAAAACGCCACACCTCCGGCAACCCAGCAAGGTGTGAGGAATTGGCCCACTTTGGTCAGTTGAGTCTTGAACAAAAAAAACTTTGTACCCCTTTCCCTTTCGCACTCTCGTAGTTTTCTTTGTTAATTTTTTTAAATTTCTTTTTAATTAAATATCTTTTCGCACTCTCGTTACAACATGTTTTAGGACAAGGGGGGGGTCAACATAAAGATTGGAGAAAACTGCCCTAACCGCACCAGTTCTTCGATCCCTACTGTTTTCTCTATTGGCTAAGGCCAAGCCTGGCTTACCCGCTGGAGACTTTCTCGGCTTCTTTGATTTCCTGGGTTTCCTTGTGCTCCTTAAGGTGTTACAAATCTCGGCGATCCTGGGCACACGGGTTTTTGTTATCTACGGCGGAGCGTGGCACTAAACTTTGCGAATATTTTCCGAATTCCGTAGGCACGTCCGATCATAATTAATCTCCAAAGTCAACTCTCGCCGGTGGCTTGCCAAAATTTACAAGAGCTCTACTCTGCCCAGAATTCTATTCTGCCGATCCTCCTTCTCGCTCTCACACACACTTTTGACGCGTGCCAAACTTGGGGTGGGTTTTGCGTATGCTGCTTGTTGTTGTTGTTGTTGACTGCGCGCGACACTTTTCTTTGGTTGTGTGTGTGTGCGAGCCGGCTGGAATGCGCGTTTGTCTTTGCTCTGCTGGTTGTTGTTGTTTTTGCTGGCTTGCATGTTGCTCTGCTTGGGTCTTCGCTCTGCTGTTTGTTGTTGTTGTTGGCTTGCGCGCCACTTGTCTATGCTTGTGCGTGTTTGTGCGAGCCGGCTGGAATGTGCGTATGTCTTTGCTCTGCTGCTGTACATGTGTGTGTTTGTCTCTCTGGCTGCAATCAGTGCTGGACGATCGCGCTAGAGATGACTAAAAATGAGCTAGTTCCGCTCCATTGCGGGTTTAAACTAAAAATCCTATGCTATATACTTAAATGCTACAAAACAACTTACAAACCATTAAAAACGTCCCTAACCATGTTTCCTTAATTCCTACAAAACGACTTAAAACTACAAATATTTCCCTAACTCCTTAAATCCTACAAAACAACTTAAAATTACAAATATTTCCCTATATCTTAAATCCTACAAAACAACTTAAAATTACAAATATTTTCCCTATATCTTAATTCCTACAAAAATGTGATTCTTCACAGTTTTACATTTTCTTATAACGTACATTATGCATAAAACGGTTATTCCAATTATTATTAACATAAGTGAAATGTGACTCCCGTTATGAAAGTTAATTCCCCTCAATTTGACATTTTCTAATTTTTGTTCATTTACTAATTTTTTTAAGCATCATTATGTCATTAATATTGTTTATCAATTTAGTGGCCATTGGCTTTATTTTTTTCAAATTTGATGTTAGTAGCTAATATAGTTAAAGGTGCTGCTTGAATGTTGACGAAGTCTTCGGTGGTGATATCATGGGCTGTACCAGAAGATGCTTTCCATTGAGCAGTAAAGCCTCGACGAAGTTTCAGTATTCCTTGGGCAGTGATCCTCATAACTTGACTCGATGATTTTCACATGTCCATTCTAATACAAGTCTCGTCAAGCCTTGTACAACCATGTATTTGATGCGGCCAGTTCAACCCACATTTTCTTTTTGACTTTCTTGGTAATCACATGGGGAACCATACTTTGTTTGAGTGCTGATAGTTCACAGGAATTGTCGGATGCTGCTTTCAAACCCAGTTTCCACGGCAAAGAAAATGCTTATTACTTTGATGAGCAAGCATTTTACTGAGTGGCAGTAATTAGCGTGTAGGCGTCCGTATTAAATTGTAAATTAAATACTCGATTTTAACTGAGCGATGATTGTTCGTCCATATCTTTCAAATGGTATTGGTATAGTTTATACACATTTGATGATTCGGGTTAAATAATGGTATTTCTGCATGTATTATTAACTTCTCATCAAAAACGATCGCTTGTGCTGTCATAAGGTTATAGATTTCTGATTTCCGTCCCAGTCGTTGCTCCTGGAAGCTGTAGTTTTGGTGGTAGTTTTTCCTTTATCACGCTGATTTTCTTTTTTTATTTGTGTTGGGTGTAAGAAATTGTGGATTAACTCGTCCATGGTTTAGATCGATTAGTAAGTTTGTTATCGATGATTGTGTTTTTTCACAGTTTTCCATTAGTTGAGCAATTTGTGATAGTACTATCTGATATGATAGTGCCATCCTATTAACATATTGACTTTCTTTTATATCATCATGCAGCCTTTTTATTTCAGCTTCCCATCGCTTCAACTGGTTGTTCATATCTTTGGTGTTTTTGTAAGAATATTAAGTGTAGAGTCGATTAATGATGTTTGTTTTTATACAGTTTTTGGAAAGTCGTTGATTTTTCAAATATATTTCTTACGTTCGTTTCAATTATATTTCTGTCCTCCCGCATCCATTGTTCCGAATAATATGTGATGTAATGTTCCCACAAATTCAAAGGGAGCTCGTTTTTTGCCTTTTGTTTTTCACTAAGTTCATTATTTTCCTTTAGTTGATTGTATCTCGCTGTCATTGCTAGAACCATAATTTTACATGCTCCTTCAAAAATATTAGAGACTTACAGTTTATTGCTAATTCCCCGATGTATCTTTCGATCTGATTCATTTTGATGACTCAATATCCATTAATCCAAGGTTGTCTAGATATATCATTGTGTTGTTTTCCAATAGAATTACTTCATTATTTTTCTCAGGAATATTATCTGACGATGCCACACCTCTTGTTAGGGTAAGCAACAGTAGCAGTTCAAAAGTATTGCTAGGGTTGACTGCTTTTAAAAAGTGGTTACGTTTTTTCCTTCCTCTGTGCCCAATGGACATACCTTGGTTACTGGTCTTTTTATAACTCCATTTTGCGTTTTTATGGATACCACTCGTACTTTTCCCTCATTTCCTGGATGTGTTTCTTCAATCCTTCCAAGTGGCCATTTGGTTGAGCTTGTATTCTCACTTTTTATTAGTACAACTTGTCCTTTTTCTAAGTTAACTGCAGTGTCACCAGGTATCCGTCCTTCCATTTTTGCCAAAAATGATTTGTCATTTTTGAAAGCAACTTCCATCGATCTAGTGATGATATCGCTTTTTCATCTACATCTTCCGGAATATCCAGCATAGGTCTTCCAATGATAAAATGACCGGGGGTCAGAATGTCGTCGAGCTCGTTACTAGAGTCGATTGGATACAGTGGTCTTGAGTGTAATATTGCTTCGATTTGTGCCAATAGTGTACTCATCTCTTCATATGTTAGAGTGCTGTCCCCAATTACTCTTTTTAGATAATGCTTGACAAACTTTACTCCAGCTTCCCAAATTCCTCCAAAGTGAGGACTTGCCGGCGGAATAAAATGCCATTCAATTTTCTCATCAGCTAGCCTTGGAGCAATGCTGTTTTGTTGAAGTGCTTTCACAAATTCTGAGTTTAATTTTCTTTCTGCTCCTACGAAGTTTGTGCCGTTATCCGAATACATGTGATTGCATTTTCCTTTTCTTGCTGTAAATCTTTTCAGAGCCGCTTTAAATGCTTCTGTGGTTAGATCGCTGACTGTTTCTAGATGAATTGCTTTTGTGCTCATGCATATGAAAATCGCAATGTATCCTTTGTACGATTTTTGTCCTCTTCCTTTGGAAACTCGTATGTTGATGGGTCCTGCATAATCAACTCCTGTATGGTTGAATGGCTGAGACACCGTCACTCGTGGTTCCGGTATTTGCCCCATTATTTGTTGATTAGTATGTTGTCGATATCGAGCACATTTCGTGCACTGATGTATTACTCTTTTTATTATATTCTTCAGTCCAAGTATCTAAATGGTTCGTCTAATTCGCGCTTCTGTAACTCTATTTCCTCCATGCAATGTTTCAATGAGTGTTTTCCGACTTATCATGTCTGCCAAATGGGATTTTTTGATAATTATAGGGTGTTTTTGACTGTACTCCAATGCGGAAAATTTTAATCTGCCTCCAACTCTCATAATTCCATCTTTATCCAAAAATGGGTGTAACGGTGCAAGCTTGCTTTTCGTTTCTATTTCCAGTTTTTGTCGAAGTCTTGTAATTTCCTCAAAGTATTCTCTGCTTTGATGCTGCTTTATAATTCTGCATCTGGCTTCTTCAAGTTCATCCAGTGACAAGTTTCCATTTAGCCCCTTCTTTTTACATAGCTCAATGAATCGCAATATATATGCCACAATTCTCGTCAGTTTTGCAAGGTTGCTGTATTTTATTTCCAATTCATTTAAAATGTTTTCTTGATTTGTTGTAACCAAATTTATCTGACTAGATACTTCTTTTTTCCCTGGCCATGTTTCCTCGGTTTCGTGCAGCCAGTTGGGTCCTTTCCACCACAGATCCAAGCCGCATAGTTTGTCTGGCTGAAAACCTCTGGTTCCTAAGTCTGCTGGATTTTCCTTCGATCCCACGTGTCCCCATGTCGCTCCTGGAACAAAGTTGTGGATTTGCTCCACTTTTGAGCGGACAAATTTGTCCTTATTTCTGCTGTTTTCTATCCAACTCATTGCATTTGTTGAATCACTCCAGGTGAATAATTTCTTCGCTACAGGTAAAGTAGCTGATACCATGTGGCGGATCCACGGGGGGGGTTTTCGGGTCCGGACCCCCCCCATGGGATCATATACTTTCAAATTTTATGTTTTTATTCTCAAGGAAAAAATGTCTACCCCCCCCTTAAAAAAATTTTGGACCCCCCCCTTATCAAAATCCTGGATCCGCCACTGGCTGATACTGTATTTATTAGTTTTGCCAATAAATGCGCTGCAAGTTTTCGCGTTTTTACGTTGGCAAAGTTTTCCGATTTTTATTGGGTTAACCTTTGTTTTGCTTGCGATTATAGTTATCCTTGTTTGAGTTTTTCTGTATACAATTGCTGCGTAAGTTAGATCTGATGCATCCGCAAACCCATGAATTTCCAGTGGCTCATCAGTCGTTGCTCCAGTCCATCTTGGAATCTTAATATCTTCTATCGATTTTAACTTTTCATTAAATTCGATCCATTCTTTTTGAAAGAATTTCATCCAGTGTCTCGTCCCAATTCATCTTAGATATCCATAATTTTTGGATAAATAAATTGGCTATGATTGTTACTGGTGATAGCCATCCCATTGGATCAAAAATTTTTGCTAATGCCGATAAAGTTGTCCGTTTCGTTATAGTTTTTTGTTTCAGTGGTGTTGATGTTAAAACTAAATTCATCGCTTTGTGGATTCCACTTCAGTCCCAGCGTTTTCACTGATTCTTCTTCATTGACTTCAAATAGTTTTTCACTCATTGCCTCTGGTAGAGCAGTGGTTATCCTTTTGTCATTTGCCGTCCATTGGTGCAGATGCAATCCATATTTTTCCAATTCTTTTGATGTATCTTCTTGAATTTCGATACATTTAGATACGTTTTCAGCTCCAGTCATCAGGTCATCCATATAAAAATCATTTTTTATGATTTCTTTTGTTGTTATATTCTCACATCTGTTTGAGATTTCTAGAAGACATCTTGTTGCCAGAAATGGTGCTGATGCTGTTCCATACGTTATCGTTTTCAAATTATATTCCTTCACGGGTTCCTTTGTATCCTTCCTCCATAAAATTCTTAGGTATTCTTGATCCTCTTCATGAATCCATATTTGTCTATACATTTTTTCGACATCTGCTGTGATTACGAATTTCCAAATTCGCCATTTCATTATAATTTCCAAAATCGTTTTTTGTATATGGGGTCCTGCTAATTGAATGTCATTCAAACTTTTCCCATTTGTTGTTTTCGAAGAAGCATCAAATACAACTCGAGTTTGGTTGTCAAACTGTCTTCTCTAATAACCGGTTGGTGTGGTACATAATATTTCCCAGTTCTGGTGTCTTTTGCTTCATCCATGTGCCCTAGAAATGGCATTTTCACAATAAATCTTCCTTCATTATCAGTTGTGGTCGTTTCATCAAACAGTGCCATGCATTTTTCATTATCTGTTGTAACTGTACACACAAAAAAAAAACAACGTAAATCCAACTATTTACACTTAGATTCAAATATTTTTACCAATAATATTGCACCACAGTGTGTTTTATTAAATATAAGAGTGTCAACTTAAAACTTTCATTTAATATGCCCATAGTTGATATAAAGTGTTGTACTGTTATATTTAATGTGGTGGCATATTTAAATAAATGTTTAAGCATATTCACTTAAATTATGATTCATAGTGAAATGCTTACACTGCCATAGTTAATTTAATTATTGCCAACTTTAATATTAGTATGTTTAATATTGTTTTTAAAGTTATATCATATTACATATAAATATGTTTCATATTAAATAAAGTTCCTGTTTTGCAGTCATTTCGATTGTTCTTGACTCACACACGTTCGCAGTATGTTACGCAAACTCAACTCAACACCAAACGGGCTCAATAATGGGTTGATCTCGGAATGGCTTAAAACTGAGCGCGCCCGAGAGATTTTTTTTTTTTCTTATAACTACTTTTTGCGCATATATATTATATATTATATTATATATTATATTAATAATTGTATATTTGGATTCACTTAAGTCTTCTTTAATATGAAGAAATACATTATAAATTAATAAATACTTACTTTAACTTGCCTTGTCTGGGAATCGAACTCGGGACCTCGGGGACTGAAGCACGAGAACGTCTGCGTCTCAGCGCACTCGACCACAGCGCGCTTACCAGACTAGGCGCCCAATGACATACAAGAGCGTTTGCTCCAGACGACAAAAGAGAGAAGCCAAGAGAGCAAATTTGCTATTGCTCTCAGCTTGTTCGCTCTCTCACTCGACATTTAAGCTCCGAATCGGATTAAAAACAATCCCAAAAAGGGATCAATCACGGATAATCAATCCTAAACGGGCTTAAAATTTCAATCCTTCCGTCGGGTTCAAATCAAGCTTTTTAGTCTTAAAAATATCCCAGCATTTTTTTTCTGTTTATGTATGTTTGCATGAGTGCAGGGCACCGCTACTTAAAATTTAAGTTATTTAAAGTTTGATTTGAATATAAAACGTTTTAAAGTTTAATATAAGCAAAGTCCGATTTAACTATTTCAGGCAAAGTGTCAAGCACTTCGTTTTAACGTTGTTGAAATTGTACATTAAATTAACATCAAAATCAAATTAAATATTTTCATATTTAAGTTAACTATATTTCATATTTACCACTGGTTTTTTCATATCAAGTGGTAAATGTTTGATTTTAATATGATTTCCTTATACCTTAAAGTATGGGCAAATTTAAAATTAAATATGGAAAATATTTGATTTTCATATTTTCATAGTACATTTATATTTACTTCAAAAATCTTTGATTTTAAGTTGAATAAAATTTTTTAAATTTGATATGAAACATATTTATTTTAATTATGTTTTCTGTAAGTATGTGCATAATAAAAACAAATATGACTCAACATTCGATTTAATATGACAAACATTCAATTAAATTTGCGTACATCTTCATTTTAATAAATTTCATATTAAATCTGTAATGCTAATATGTTTTTAGTTAAAATTAAGTCAATTTATATTTGAATCTAATATGAAAAATAGAATTTTCAAAATATACTAATATTTAATTATACTATGCACTTTTTTTATCAGTGTAGTTTCAGGAATTT
Source organism: Lordiphosa mommai (assembly GCA_018904225.1). Classification (NCBI taxonomy): domain Eukaryota; kingdom Metazoa; phylum Arthropoda; class Insecta; order Diptera; family Drosophilidae; genus Lordiphosa; species Lordiphosa mommai. The sequence continues at coordinate 15,170 of JAEIFT010000936.1, forward strand.
CCTCTATTTCCCAAAACTTCTCTAAATTTACTGCCGCTTGGATCCGTTTGTTTCCAGGTATTTGCACTGCTCCTGATAGAATCCATCCTAGTTTTGTGCATTGCCCGATAACAGTATCTTCTTGCTTCAAACCTTGCGTTAGAATCTCTGCCCACAAGTCTCCTCCAATAAGGATGTCTATACTGCCAGCATCTCATTGTTCCATATTTCTTTGTCATAATTGAACGAATTGGGTGGTTGTGGGCTAAGAAGTTTTTTCAAAACTACAGCTTCTGTTTTGAATCTTTCATCGCTTGGAAACCGTGGTCGAATTTTCAATTGAATAACTGCTTTTGAAACGCCCACCAAATTTTCTCCAAGCCCATATATTTGAGTGTTCTTTTTTTGTTTTGGCAATTTTAACATTTGAGCAGCTTCTTCTGACATCACCGTAATTTGTGAACCTTGATCCACTAGAGCACGGAACGTCATCCATTCTCCTGTTGCAGCTTGAACTTGAGCAGTTGCCAGCAATGTCGTTTTATTTTTCGTTGATTGTAATGTCATTGCTGATTTTACCTCTTCATCGTTATGCAATAATTCATGATGCGGTTTTTAAATTTTTCACATGTCTTCTCTTCTTCTGGACAGCTCCTATAGAAAGAGTATTTGTGACCTAGGCATCTAAAACAAATATGTTCTTCTCGAACATAGTTCCATTTATCCATTGTTGATAAATTATTGAATTTTCTGCAGTTTTGAATCCTGTGGCCAGAAATTTTACAATGCAAACAAGTATTGTCCACTGTAATGCTCATTATTTTTGGACCTTCACGGTTATATTGCTTCGGATGTCTAACCGCCTTTATCGCTTGCAGATGTTTTTCCAAAAACTCCAGTACATTCTCCAATGTCTGCACTTTTTTGTCCGAACACATGTGTGCTCATATTGCTGCTGTCCTGAGCGGTCAAATTTACTTAATAGTATTCCCGCAATGAAAACATCAGAGCCGTCCAGTGAAATTCCCATTCCTCTTATTTGCCACCACTTTCGTTATTTGCCACCATCTCATTAAATGTCAATAAAACTTGACTTGACTCTCCAAAAAACGCTGGAATTTCAATTTCCCTGAGCTTCATCACTGGTTCTGATGGTTTATTTTGTACCAACCATATTTCCTTATTTCGTTTTCTTTGTTTTAAATCTTCGAATCTTTCCAGTAACGTTGGCGTTACTTGTCCATTATTGTCTTTCAGTTCTCTAAAAATTTCCGATAACTGCTGAAAAACTTCTTTAATGTGCTCGCTGTCAATACGATGCAGTTTCGGATCTTCTCCTGCTTTCAATGGTAGCAAGTAACGTTTGACTAGCATGGCAAAATTCCTTTAACCAATTTCCTGCTCTCCAACCGTCTGTTGCATTGACATATTCATTGTCTGATCTGCTGCTTTTTATTTAACTCTGTCAAATTTTGTTTTTCAGAGCCTGTGTTTTCCAAAGCCTTCTTTTAGAAATAATCTCCAGAAAATGCAGTCGCGTGTTGTAACAATTCATTATGCTGTTTTTTGAACAGCTCCCATTGACCCTGAAGTTCGGTCAAAAGATCCATGTTTGAACCATCAATAAGGTGTAGTTCCTCTTCCCACTCTTCATCTGTATATATATTGCTGATTGGCTAGCAGCCAATGCATTAAGTTGTTCTCTTGTCAACACCATTTTGAAGAACAACAACGTAACATTTTTTATTTTTTTAATCTTTATTTATTATTTTTTAAATCTTCTAATTCTTTAATTAATTTATCTTTATATTCTCCAGTTGACAAATTAATCAGTCGATATAATTCTTTATACTTTCGTCTTTTTTACTTCTTTTTTCCTGCCCTGCGTTTCTTTTTTTGTTTAGGGGCCTCTGATGCCGGCTTCTTTTGTCTGGCCTTGTATTTCTCTATAGTAAGTGGTTGAGGTCCTGCTCCTTTTTTTGCCGCTGCCTCCCAAAAATTCTTCTGCTTTCTCCAAAACTCTGTTGAATTTTTTTGTTAAGTTCCTCCATCCGACGTGGTGCACACTTAATCCTTTAATTTTGTCCTCTAATCGTCGCCGCGGTGAGTCGTCTAAAACTCCGCTGCCGCCTTCCGATGTTTGCCGCGGTGAGTCGCCTAAGCGTCCGCTGGCGCTTTCCAGTAGTCGCAGCGGTGAGTCGCCTGAAGCCTCCGCTGCCGCTTTAAAATGTTTGCCGCGGTAAGTCGCCTGAAGCCTCCGCTGCCGCTTTTTCAATGTTTGCCACGGTGAGTGGCCTAAGCCTCCTCTGCCGCTTTCCAGTTCTCGCCGCGGTGAGTCTGCCGCTGCCTCCGCCGCTTGTCAAATTTCGATTTCTCTTCCTCTTCGTTCCGCTGGTTTCTCACACGAAGTCCACCAATAAGTCCGGGCTACCGTCTTCAGGATTAATTATTCCTAATCTTGCCGTAGTGCACCGTGAGGTGCGCCTTGCGGACTTTGTACCGTGGATACCGTTTTGCGGGTAGGCCAACTGGTTTGGCAGACTTCGTGAGTAAATGATTACTCGAAGGAACATAAATGCAACCTATTCCGCTCAAGTAAAAAAGCAGCTCGTACCGCTCTTGAACTATGCAGAAGTATTCGCTCAATTGCCGAATCCCTAACTAAAACACGTTCGCGTAGTTGTTAGGAACTGATCTTTATTCAATTTGTTATCTTCTTTTATAGGATAACTTATGTATTAGGTACATGAGATAACTGTATGTACATCTAGACTCTAATTATACTTGTCCTTGTTCAATACATGTGACACATTTGTTTCTTATGTACTTAGTTTTACTTTGTCTTGTATCTCTTTCTTAATCACATATTTTACAATTACTGTGGTATTGCTCTTACTAACTAATATAGAAATGTGTTTATATTTTATCCTTGCTTGTGCTATGTGCATTTCCTCCTGACCACATGTGCAGGCGTGGAAAGGCACCGTTTCATCTCTACCTAAATTCGACCCTTTCAAGTGGGTTCATATTTTGTGAGGTCTTTTGGTGTGGTGTGAGGGTCACATGTTCAGTTATGAACAGTGATATTTGGCCCTTTTACAGCAGCCTCCCATAGGCCACCAAAGTGGGAGAACGAGGTGGAATAAATTTCCACTTAATGCCAATGGAAAACGCAAGCGGTGAGAAGCTCGCTGTTTTGAGGGTCGCTGAAAAAGTTGCCCCTCAACTCCATTAGCTCGTTTTTGGCTCAACGAAATTTGTCCCGTTATCGATCCAAATGGCACTTGGCTTGCACCTGATGCTAATGAATAGAATTAGGGCAGCTAAAAATGATGCTGTGGAGAGGTCTTCTACCAGTTCCAAATGGGATGCTTTGGTGGAGAAACAGACAAAAATGGCTATATAACATTTTGTAGGTGGCCTGTTTCTGACTTCCGACTTGGAGAAGAAAGGTCCACAAAAGTCAATTCCAGTGGTGATGAACGGGCGATTAGGCTGAACGCGATCAGCTGGCAAAGGCGCCATAATATGCTGGACATATTTTGGTTTGAGTCGAGCACCGGATGCATTTGTTGATTACGGCTGCAACTGTTTTTTCGGCCTCAATGGGCCAAAATCTCTGCCGTAAAGCAGCTAGCAGACTTTGTGGTCCAGCGTGCAGAAATTGTTGTGGAAAAGTCGATGATGGCGAAGTTTACCGGATGATGCTTAGGCAAAAGGCATTGGATGTCTTGCTTCATAGTCCAGCAGAGAATTTGAAGACGCCCTCCTACACGCAATAATCCTGCTTCATCAATGAATGGATTCAATGAGATCAGCTTGCTCTTTGGGGACAGCTGCTTCCTGGTGCTCAAACTTTTATATTCCTCTGCAAAATGGATCCGTTGAATATCCTTAATGAGGAGATACGTGACATGGTGCCACGCCATTCCTTGAGTTCGCTCCTGAATCTGGGCAATTCTGTTGGAGACGAAAATATTAAATTCAGACGGAGTTTGACGAATCCACGATAGGACAATTGTTGAATCTGACCAACAATGAATTGAGCATGAGGCTGGCAAGATTTCAACGATATTTGCGATAAGTTCGGCTAACAAGTGCGCTGCGGAGAGCTCCAATTTAGGAATTGTTAGCGATTTAACGGGTGCTACTCTGGACTTAGAGCATAGCAAATGAGATGTCACAAGCTGCCGTAACACTGCATGTGCCTTTTGCCTTGTAAAGTCAATATCACTTGGTCCAAGCGCATTTTCATTTAAATTTGAATCAGGCATTTTTAAATAAAACGAGAAGGCAAAGCTAACTTCGTCTGCGCCGAAGTTTTAATACACTTGAAAACGTTTACTCCAACTGATTTAACCGGTAAAATATATAAAGGATATAGATATCAAATATTAAAAAAATTTTAAATCATTGATAAGAAAGATTTGATACCAAAAAACTTTTCTTAGTAAACCACATTTTCCGAGCGATCGGTCCTATGGCAGCTATATGCTATAGTCATCCGATTTTGATAATTTTTTTCCAAATTGTGTAAAAGCATATAAAACTAATATATACCAAGATTAAGGACGTTACGATAGAAAACAAAAAAGTTTTCCTCACTAGAACTAGTTTTTAGACCGACCGTTTATATGGCAGCTATATGCTATAGTCATCCGATTTTGATAAATTTTTCCAGAGTTACGCGGAAGCATATAAAACTAATACAAACCATGATTGGTGAAGCTACGATGGAAAACTAAAAGTTTTTTCTCACTAGAACTAGTTTTTCGACCGACCCTTTATATGACAGCTATATGATATAGTCATCCGATTTTGATAAATTTTTCCAGAATTATGTGGAAGCATATAAAACTAACATATACCAAGATTAGTGACGCTACGATGGAAAACAAAAAAGTTTTTCTAACTAGAACTAGTTCTTAGACCGATCATTCCTGTGGCAGCTATATGATATAGTCATCCGATTTTGATAAATTTTTCCAGAATTATGTGGATACATATAAAACTAGCATATACCAAGATAAGTGATGCTACGATGGAAAACAAAAAAGTTTTCTCACTAAAACATAGTTTTTCGACCGATCGTTCCTGTGGCAGCTATATGATATAGTCATCCGATCCGGCCGGTTCCGACATATTAGTTGCGTGCAGTAAAAAGAAGACTATGTGCAAAATTTCAGCTCGATAGCTTTAAAACTGAGAGACTAGTTCGCGTAGAAACAGACAGACGGACAGACGCGACGGACGGACGGACAGACGGAAATGAACTCGGCTTGTCATCCTGATCAAGAATATATATAGTTTATGGGGTCGATTAATATTTCTATGCGTTACAAACTTCTGGGCAAAATTAATATACACTTTTTCAAGTGTATAAAAAGAGTATCTGATAGGCACTTCACAATTGAGTTGCACAAACCCTCAATGTCAACCAATGTCAACAAAAAACCGGGATAACAAAAAAACGAAAGAAACGCAACAGAACAACAACCGTATGCGTTTCTACCTGGAAACCGAAAATCTCAATATATATGTTTGGACACTTTACATAGGCCAACTGCACTAGCACCAACTGTATATATGTATATGCGCGACTGCACCGATAACCGAAAACTGCTTGTATGTACAGGGTTGCCCATATTCGACGGACCCATGTTTTTTTTTAAAAAATCAAAGAAAACAAGTAAGAAAGTCGGTCAAGCCCGACTGTAATATACTCTGTACCTGTTTGTACGTAACTAATAACTTTAAAGTAAAAAATTACCAGTTAGCTATTGCCTTCTCGCTCTCTCTTTCTCGTAAGTTCTACCAATCGCTAAGGTGTTGTTGTTGGTTTTTATTTTCTTTTACGTATAGCTCTAATATCGTTCATCTGATCGAAAAACGATGTATGGCGGGTCGATTCAAAATAAGTATTAGAATATATGTCTAGAATGTTCGAATTATCTATCTTGGAAATTGTGGTAGTTATTTCGTTTTTTTAATTTGCGGGGAGGCAGGGGGCGTGGCAAAAAATTAAAACTAAGCAGATCTGCCTGCAAGTATAAATATATGTTCCATACACCTCAAACCTCTATCTCTTACCATCTCTGAGATCTCTTCGTTCATACGGACAGACGGGCAGACAGACGGACAGACGGACATGGCTATATCGACTCGGCTGTTGATGCTGATCAAGAATATATATACTTTATAGGGTCGGAGATGCCTCCTTCTGGCTGTTACATACATTTGCACAAACCCAATATACTCTGTGTACCTTCGGTACAGAGTATAAAAATAAAAATTTGGCGGTTGGCAATCTTAATCATTTAATTTGTTCCAAGTAGATTTGTTTACATCAATTTTTGAATATGATATCTCTCAAATGGCCGCCTCGTTTTCGCCAACATTTCGGCCGGAATAGCGGCTATTTCTTCACGAATGTTGTCCTTGAGCTCTTCTACGGTCCTTGGCTTGTTAACGTAGCAAACCCTTGTTATTCGCCCACGAAGAAGAAGTCAGGGCGGCGTCAAACCGGGTGAACGCGACATCCGCACAATCACCACTTTTCGACATCAAACGGCCCGGAAACAATTTCTTCAGAAAATCGATTGTTATGCGACTTGTGTGCGGTGGAGCGCCGTCTTGTTGAAACCAGAACTGCCTCATACGCTTTCGATGAATAATTGGCATCACAAAATTGGTCATCATGTCGCGATAACGCTCCTGGTTGATGGTAACAGCATGGCCACTTTCATGTTGGAAGAAAAACGGCCCAATGACCGTTTTCCACTCTAACGCCGCACCAAAACTGACTTTTTTCGTCGGCGAAGAGGCACTTCTTGAATCTCCTGAGGATTTTCAGTGGCGTAAATACGGCAATTTTGCTTATTTACGGTCCCATTTACATGGGCTTGAAATGGGCTTCATCGGACATGATAATTTTGTTCCAAAATTGCTTGTCATCTTCGGCCATTTCGATGACTCTTTGGGACCATTCCACCGAAGAGGCTTGTCCGCAGGCAACAATCTTTGCGTCAATTGGAATTTTGTACGGGAACAAATGCAAATCAACGCCTACCAGTGAAAATTTTTCGTATAAACGCTTAATGGTGTTCTTAGAAGGCGCACTTTTCCTTTTTAATTTTTTTAAAGCACGTTAAGTCCATCAAGACTGTTCTTGTTGAATGTAAATTTCAACTATTTCCGAGCGCTCGCGTGGCATGTATTGTTCCATGGTAAAAATCTGCTTGACTGACGCTCAAACGCGGTATGTCATTAAGCGATCTGACATCTCTGTCAGAAGTTATGGCATTGCCAGGTGGGCCCGTCGAATATGGGCAACCCTGTATGCGTATGGATTTTGTCACCAACTTGTGCAAAACCGCTTATAACTATTAAAACTATATTTAATAATTATTTAAATTAAGCACCCGAAGTGATTGTGAAAGTTTCACAATCACGTCGGGGTCACCAAATGTTTAGAGGAGGCATTAATTTATGCGGTTTTTGTGCTTAATTGAACAAAACGAGAAATGGTTTATTTTAGTTTTGACACTATGTAAGTTTGTGTTGGTGTTTGTATTTTCAATGCTTATGATTGCTTAATTTAGGTACAGTAAGTTTTAGTTTTGTTATTAACAATGTTTTAATTAATGTTTGTTGGAACGAATTGTTTGTTGTTTGTGCAAAAGCGACGTTTGTGACGTTTTCTAAGCGAGCGATTAGTAGCGACTACTGACAATAGCCGAGAGAAGATTAGATAAAGCTTGTAAGCGAGATCATCGGCAGCCGAACATGCGTGCATAGATATATGCAGGCACCATAAGCAACTAGGCTTGCATCACAAAATGCATGCAATTGAACGATGATTGAGGCTGCATGGCGAAGCGAGGAAATTTTGGGCAGGTTACTGTTGATACTGCGACATATGAAACAACCATGAGGAATGCAAGGATTGAGGTAGAGCTTCATCCCAGCCGAGCTTTCAAAGTCTTTCCAAAGGGCCTGCAGGAATATTTTGAGTTTGGTGATGACTGAGCTATTAATCCAAGCGGATCAAAAAACCCAGCGATTGCAGATAAAATAGTGCGCTTTGTCGCTGGCTTATCGAGGGGACTTTTCCGAAAAGCTGAAAATTAGATTGTGAAATTCGTATCCCACATCAATCCCAGACCTTAGTGACATCTGTTCCATCGTGGAACTTTAGCATTTTCCCCCATCCCGAATCTGGCTCGCCTTCCAGAGCAGCTGGTTCATTGGAGCACCATTTTCTGATTGGGAAATGTCCTCTTTTCAACAGCTCCTTCACTTGTGTGCGCATTTCAGCTACTTCTCCGATAGAATCACCGCCAGAGATTAAATCGTCTACGTAAAAATGAGTGCGAACGATCTTGGAAGCTACTGGAAACTTGGCTTCCTCATCAAGAGCCAGCTGCTGCATAGCACGAATTGCTAAGAATGCAGCAGGCTTTGTACCGTATGTTACGGTGTCCAAAGTATAGACCTTAATGTCGTTGGGATTATCACGCCATAGGATGCATTGGAGATATTGATCAGGATCAGTCATCAGTACACAAGCGGTACATCTTGCAGATATCCCCGCACAATGCAACTTTGAAAAATCGAAATCGCAGCAAAGTAAGGAATTTTCGGCTGTATAGATGGACCCGTAAACAACAAATCATTCAGAGAAAAGCCAAAGTAGATTTTGCAGAGCCATCGAACATAACACGCACTTGTGTGATCGAGCTATCTAACTTTTTGGACGCAGTGGTGGGGCAAAAATACTGAGGCAATGAAGATTGTTTAGCAGATGGTGACATATGGCTAATTCAATATATTCCTTTATAAAGGCAACATATTTGACTTTATTTCTGAATTTTTGCCAATTTGATTCCAATGATTTAAAACGGCAAAGCACGATCGTATGAATCTCCAAGTGCGTCTAAACTAGTTTTTGGCAGGGAGACGCACAGAATACTGGCCAGAAGCGAGACGAGTGTAGTTTTGCAGAAATAGCTGCTCGCACAAGGCATCCTCATCAGAAATGTTGGAGGTAGAACCACAGCAATTGTCAATTTCCCAAAAACGGCGTAAATATCAGACAATTCATATTTTTCCAACCGGCTATCGGGTTTCTTAGCAATGGAAACTAGAGAGGGAGTGCTTGCGATCAGCAAATCTGACCCACCAGACACGATCCATCCAAGTCTGGTTTTTTGCAGTGTTGACATATGATCGGCTACTCGAATTTGTCCAACGCAAAAATATCAACCGACCGTCTGACGAAAGCGATGATTCACCTATGCCTGAGTCTCTATATATAAAAAGAGTTTGTCCTGTTTGACTGACTGACTGATTGGCAATCAACACAGAGCCTGAACGGTAGAGATAGAAAGCTGAAATTTTCACAGAAGTTTCCTTACGAGTTGAAAGTGAGCACTCAGGGCGGGGTTTTGGAACCCCACCCCTAAGGGTGGAAAACTCCCGGAAAAGCTACTATGGGGAAAATTTTGTTTTTCATCCGATTGACTTGGAATTTGGTTTGTAAGTAAAGTAAGCGAAATAATTGGACACCTGTTTCCCAGATTTCGAAAATCCGCCCACAAGGAAAATGGCCGGAGAAATTCTTCTCATGGAAAAACTATTTTTCATCCGATTGACTTCAAACTCGGTTTGTGAGGATGGTAAGCAGAATAATTAGACTTGAGATTTTCCGATGATGGAAAATCTGCCGAAAAGTCGGGAAATTCCCGGAAAATTCCATATGGAAAAAACTATTTTTCATCCGTTTGGCTTCAAACTCGGTTTGTAAGGGTAGTATGCTAAGTAATTGGACATGAGATTTTCAAATGTTGGAAAATCCGCCCACAAAGAAAATACCCGGAAAATTCTAATTGAAAAACTTTTTTATCCGATTGACTTCAAACTCTGTTTGTAAGGATAGTATGCAAAATAATTAGACATAAGATTTTCCGATGTTGGAAAATGCGCCCGAAAAAGTCGGGAAATTCCCGGAAAATTCCATTTGGAAAAACTGTTTTTCATCCGATTGGCTTCAAATTCGGTTTGTAAGGATAGTATGCTAAATATTAGACATGTGATTTTTCGATTGTGGAAAATCCACCCACAAGGAAAATAGCCGGAAAATTCTTCATGGAAAAAAATATTTTTCATCCGATTGACTTCAAACTCGGTTTGTGGGGATGGTAAGCAAAATAATTAGACATAAGATTTTCCGATGTTGGAAAATGCGCCCGAAAAGTCGGGAAATTCCCGGAAAAATTCAAATGGAAAAACTATTTTTCATCCGTTTGGCTTCAAACTCGGTTTGTAAGGGTAGTTTGCTAAATAATTAGGCATGTGATATTTTGTTGGTGGAAAATCCACCCACAAGGAAAATGGCCGGAAAATTCTTATATGGAAAACACTATTTTTAATCCGATTGGCTTCAAAATCGGTTTGTAACACATTATAGAAAATAATTATACATTTGATTTCTCGGTGGTAGAATTTCTGCCCACAGGCAAGAATAATGGTGGGCGTATTTCGGTTCAGTGACAATGGCTATTTGTGAGCCGACTCTGAATAAAATTCGTTTTGTAAGATCTAGGGTCAGAATAAATGGAAACACGTGTATTTTTATTTTTGGAAGTTCACTGCAAAGGTCGGATTATGGGTGCGGGGTGGGTTTTAGCCGATATGTATTAAATTTGGTTTGAAAGCTCTATGGGCCAATTAAATAGGATAAAGTTTTTAGCTTTGCGCTTACTCACCCTCAAGGTCGGATAATGGGTGACGGGGGTGGTTTTAGCGTTTGTACGCTTAACGGGCCAAGTAGGTGGAAAATAATTTTCTCATTTCTGATGGTCGGAAAATGGGGGCGGGGTGGTATCATTGCCAACGTTTTTTCATTATTTTGGCGGCTATACTGATGGTGGCGAAGCGAAGCGCCGGGTTATATGCTAGTCTCTATATATATAAAAGAGTTTGTCCTGACTGACTGACTGACTGATTGGCAATCAACGTAGAGCCTGAACGGTAAGAGATAGAAAGCTGAAATTTTCACAGAAGTTTCCTTATAAGTTGAAAGTGAGCACTAAGGCGGGGTTTTGAAAATTCCTCCCTAAGGGTGGAAAAACTCCCGAAAAAGCTACTAAGGGGAAAATTTTGTTTTTCATCCCATTAACTTGAAATTTGGTTTTGTAAGTAAAGTAAGCGAAATAATTGGACACCTGTTTCCCAGATTTCGGAAAATCCGCCCACAAGGAAAATGGCCGGAAAATTCTTCATGGAAAAAACTATTTTTCATCCGATTGACTTCAAACTCGGTTTGTGAGGATGGTAAGCAGAATAATTAGACTTGAGATTTTCCGATGATGGAAAATCTGCCCGAAAAGTCGGGAAATTCCCGGAAAATTCCATATGGAAAAAACTATTTTTCATCCGTTTGGCTTCAAACTCGGTTTGTGAGGATAGTAAGCAGAATAATTAGACTTAAGATTTTCCGATGTTGGAAAATCCGCCCGAAAAGTCGGAAAATTTCCGGAAAATTCCATATGGAAAATACTATTTTTCTTTCGATTGGCATCAAACTCGGTTTGTAAGGATATGCTAAGTAATTGGACATGTGATATTCAAATGTTGGAAAATCCGCCCACAAAGAAAATACCCGGAAAATTCTATATGAAAAACTATTTTTGATCCGATTGACTTCAAACTCGGTCTGTAAGGATAGAATGCAAAATAATTAGACATAAGATTTTCAGATGTTGGAAAATGAGCCCAAAAAGTCGGGAAATTCCCGGAAAATTCCATATGGAAAAAACTGTTTTTTATCCGATTGGCTCCAAACTCGGTTTGTAAGGATAGTATGCTAAATAATTAGACATGTGATTTTTCGATTATGGAAAATCCACACACAAGGAAAAATGGCAGGAAAATTCTATATGGAAAACACTATATTTCATCCGATTGACTTCAAACTCGGTTTGTAGCGATAGTATACAAAATAAGTTGACATGAGCTTTTCCGATGTTGGAAAATTCGACCCAAGAGTGGGGAAATGCCTGGAAAATTCTATGGTAAAACCTATTTTTAATCCGATTGGCTTCAAAATGGGTTTGTGAACACATTATAGAAAATAATTAGACATTTGATTTCTCGGTGGTGGAATTTCCGCCCACAGACAAGAATAATGGTGGGCGTATTTCGGTTCAGTGACAATGGCTATTTGTGAGCCGATCTGAATAAAATTCGTTTTGTAAGCTCTAGGGTCAGAATAAATGGAAACACGTGTTTTTTATTTCGGGAAGTTCACTCCAAAGGTCGGAATATGGGTGCGGGGTGGGTTTTTTATCCGATATGTATTAAATTTGGTTTGAAAGCTCTATGGGCCAATTAAATAGGATCAAGTTTTTAGCTTTGCGCCTACTCACCTTCAAGGTCGGATAATGGGTGCCGGGGGTGGTTTCAGCGTTTGTACGCTTAATGGGCCAACTAGGTGGAAAATAATTTTCTCATTTCTGATGGTCGGAAAATGGGGGGCGGGGGGGGGATCATTGCCAAACGTTTTTTGCATCATTTTGGCGGCTTTACTGATGGTGGCGAAGCGAAGCGCGCCGGGTTATATGCTAGTCTCTATATATATAAAAGAGTTTGTCCTGCGACTGACTGACTGACTGACTGATTGGCAATCAACGTAGAGCCTGAACGGTAAGAGATGAAAGCTGAAATTTTCACAGAAGTTTCCTTATGAGTTGAAAGTGAGCACTAAGGCGGGGTTTTGGAAAATTCCATCCCTAAGGGGTGGAAACCGGTTCAATGCTAGGAATTTTGGACATTTTAACAGAAAATGATCTTTAGAGTCACACAAAATACATGATGGAGTTATGTTAGATGATGCGATGAGTGTACTACGATTGACTTTGTTAGTAGCTGGTTGTCCCACCTGTTTGCTAATCGTTTTGTATACCATAGCATTCTCCAAATTCTCCATCATGCGGCATCTTCTTTCCAAAAATAATGACATGTCCGTCCACTTGGGCAGCTTGTTATTCGGCAACGCCTCTTCCCACTTTTCCTGAGTGTGTTGGACCAGCTTTGATGTGATGAGATGAATCAGCATCAGATGAATCCATCAGAAATTTCCTGCGTCGATGCCATCGTATTTAAAGCGCGTAGGTGCGAATTCACCTTATCGCTTAATTGACCCAAGCCACTCGCAGAACCCTTCTCAACACCCGAAAGCCTGAAGATAGACCGTACATGTGCCTGAAAATGCAATAATTTATTAGCCTCTGTGGGCTCAAGTGACCGAATTGTGTCCAGAGCTGAGCCATCCAAACAGGAACGAAGGTGCTGGAACTTTTCCACTCTGCTCAAATCCTCGTTTTTTCCCACGACCGTGTCATACATGGCGAAGAAATCGGGGCAGTCGAGGCAGGTTTGCGCACTGTTGTATTCCGCATGCATATTCTCCACAAGATAGCGCACCGCACATCGGCCTCATCGAATTGAGCCAACTGTCGCCACACAGAAATCGTTTAATGCCACAAGCTGCCGTAACACTGCATGTGCCTTTGCCTTGTAAAAGTCATATAACTGGTCCAAGCGCATTTGCATTTGAATTTGAATCAGGCATTTTTAAATAAAAAAAAGAGTATCTGATAAGCACTTCACAATTGAGTTGCACCAATGTCAATGTCAATCAATGTCAACCAAAAAACCGGGATAACAAAGAACGAAAGAACGCAACGGAACAACAACCGTATGCGTTCGATGACCGCGGCTCAAAACCGAAAATTCCAAGATATATGTTTGGACACTTTACATAGGCCAACTGCACTAGCACCAACAGTATGTGTGTATATGCGCGACTGCACCGAAAACCGAAAACTGCTTGTATGTATGCGTATGGATTTTGTCACCGACTTGTGCAAAACCGCTTATAACTATTAAAACTATATATAATAATTATTTAAATTAAGCACTATAACTTTCACAATCAGGTCGGGGGTCACCAAATGTTTAGAGGAGGCATTAATTTATGCCACCTTTTACGCGAAATTGTTTAAACAAAATAACAGAGGGGATCTATAAGACGATTGGTAAAAGTCTTAAACCAATTGAAGAACAACAGATTGAAAGAAAAATTTCGAATTTTATCGCTTACATTAATAACTATCTGCCAAAATGCAATAGGCTTATTGAGAGGTTTAAAAAACAACACCATAAATGGCTTTCTTCAAAAATTGTATTTGTCGAGGAAAATGATTTATCAGGAAACGCAGCGGGACGCCCGCTCTTGACCTATAACGAAGGTGGCACGCGCTTAAAACGAAAAATGGCTACCGAGCTTTCCGTTGATCAAGGTCCTACCACTTCTTTGCTCGTACATGCAGCTGCCATTTCTGCAAAAAAATTAAAAAACAAAAGGACCGAATGTGTTTTAAAAGAAAACATAAATAACTTCGACAAGTGACAAGTGAAGTACTGCCCAAAGAATCATTACTTTTCAGATGGAGGTTTTTAGTCAATTTCGTAGCATAACCGATGTAAAGTTAATTGTAAGCTATGGATTTGATGGATCGACTGGACACAGTATGTATAAACAGCGATTCGAAGCAATAGAGCCGGACACGGTTGACCAATCATTGTTTGCGGAAGAGTTTTGTCGATGAATTATACCACTCAGTCTGTGAGATTTTTGTAGACCGCTTAAAATGGAATTTATTAAGGAAACCAAAGAGCACATTTTAAAAGAGAAAATCAGTTTAGATGATCAAATTCGCAATTTGTCACCCCCTACGTATTTTGCATTGATAACCAATCTATCAGTGTTTCTTTCGACCTCATCATGACCCTTATTGACGGCAAAGTTTTATATGTGCTTACCGGAACGAAATCCTGCCAATTATGCCCTATATGCGGCGCAACACCTAAGCAGATTTCGACGACAACTGGATTTAAAATGCCAAAATATTTACAACCCATGCCCAATACGCTTCTCATTATGGAGCAAGCCCATTGCATTTCGTGGAAAATTCGATGTCTTTGAGCCTATTTTTATTATTATTTATTATTTTATTATTTGCGTCCATATTGGAATTTGATGTTGATATTCTTCAAAACTTCCACACACTTTTAATCGCCATTTCGTGAAAGTATAAAGTAAATCCAAGCAAATTTCAACAGTTTTGTGATAATACTGCATCCTTATATATGGCCAAATATCAATGGTATCCGATGTCGCCGACTGTTCAGAAAATTTTGGTGCACGGATCGCAAATAATTCCGGCTATGCAGTTCCCGTCGGATCCTTATGGGAAAATGCATCCGAAGCTCGAAACAAATATTACAAACGCGATAGGCTGTTACATGCCCGACAAAGCAGCCGCGTAAATAACATGACGGATATGTTTCATCGAGCAATGGATTCTTCGGATCCTCTTCTTTCGTGCCTTGCATTACAAAAAAGGTCAAACCAGGATAAAAAAAAATTGCCCATAGACGTTTTGGCACTTTTAGAAGAACCGACTGTCGGTGCAGACGTCGAAAATGTACAGGAAGAGTTCGAAGCCGAATCTGATTCGGATAATGAAATTATCAATCCGTATTCGTTTAAGTTAGACGTAAGAAGAACTGTAATTTAAGTACTTATCAATTATAACTTTAATTTATAAAATTATTTAGTACAGCGCAATATATCTTTAATTTGATTCGTTCGGCCATTAAATTCGACCATGTAAACTTTACTATTTAAACATTTTCGGATAATTAAAAAAAAATTTATAAATAAAGAGTTGTATGGGCGGCACAGGTGGTCGTGGTCGGATCGGTCCAAAATTTTTTCGTTTCTTAATTATGCCATTACAATTAAGTGTTCCAAGTTTCAGCACTCTAACTATATTCGTTTACTTTATGCCAAATTTTTGGCTTTTGGCGCCACTGTACAATGGTACAACTTACGAGAAAGAGAGCGAGAGGGCAATAGCTTACTGGTAATTTCCCAATTGGAATTGGCTTGACGGCATTAGCTAACTGGACTGCGCCGCTTTCAGTTTCCCCCCTCCCTTCTTTCCAATAGATATTTGTGTAAGGAGGCAAAGACCAAGTATGAGAGGAGCAATGCAATTGAGATGGCCTGCGGTCAAAAATCACGCGTGATTCTTGCGTAACTAATATAGATACGTTTATGTTAATAGGAAATTATATACAAATTTTATAATTTTACGAGTTATGTACCAGGGTAATTCTACTCATCATTACTTATCGAGCCCCCATACATCGTTTTCCAACTACATGAACGATAGTCGAAATAGTTGCCACCCCCAGATTTTGAAAAAACCTCACACTTTAAAGTTATCAATTACGTACAAACAGGTACAGAGTATATTACAGTCGGGCTTGACCGACTTTCTTACTTGTTCGATGTCTGGCAGGGATGAATTTTTGTGCACCAATCTATCAAACAACCCTATGAAATTTTTGAAATCGGAATATTTTCCATCGAATTTAGGAAGCGATATTAATAACAATCGCGTATGCTTGCTCCTCTCTGACACCGACTTAGAAACATCATTGGTAATCTTTACACTCTGCAGTGGAATTAACGACATTAATTTGGCCTTTGTCACCATCACCATTATCATCATCATCTTTAGCTTCCAATCTATTCTACAATTTCATTACATCCTCTATATACTGCTCTAACATTTCTAGTCGGCACTCCAGCTCAAATGAGTTGGTTGATATCGACCCTTTTTCAAGTGGCCGTTGATCCGTTGCTAACCGTTAATTCGGCTAGGTGTCTTATGCCATGTGGTCCTGGTCAGATTGCCAGTCGAGATGTTGCTTCAAATGTTGCAACTTTTAATAATGACCTTTTCACCCACATACAAATTCGATCAGCCAACCTTCAATAGGCCAACATATTCACCGTACAATAGGTTAGAGACGATTTAATTTGGATGAATGACCCAGTACGAGAACCTGCACTTAGGCTGCAATTAAAAAACACATTGACCATTCCATAGACATCCCGCGACGATGACGAGCTCTTGTCATCCAATCCTCTTGGAGTAATTGTAGGAGAAGTGCACCAGATCCAAAGGGCTATCCAAATGTGTGGCCAAGTCTCCAGTTCCACACTGTACCCAATCCTCATCCAGTTGTTAGAAGTACCTAAATAGTCCCTGCTCGGGCGCCATGAAATTTCGTGGTAGTTTCCACGACCAAAAATATCCTAGATCGGACTGGCAGGTCTGCTTCATTCAAATTGTATTTCTTCAGAGAGTTCATTTCAAGTTCTTACATACATTTTCATAGAGATGGCATAAAATTAGTATGACCTAATCTCGGCTTACACTTCCAATGAGCCAATCTGCCCAATTGGAACGCGGATTTGGAACACTAACTTAAATCAAATTAATAATTAATACTTATACTATTTCAGACTTAATTTATAAATGTACAGGGTTGCCCATATTCGACGGACCCATCTGGCAACGCCATAACTTTTGACAGAGATGTCAGATCGCTTAATGACATACCGCATTTGAAGCGTCAGTCCAAGCAGATTTTTACAATGAAACATTACACGCCACGCGAGCGCTCTGAAATAGTTGAAATTTACATTCAACAGAACAAGTCAATTGTGAAAACTCAATTATCATGTCCGATGAAGCCCATTTCACATTGAATGGGACCGTAAATAAGCAAAATTGCCGTATTTACGCCACTGAAAATCCTCAGGAGTTCAAGCATGTCTCTTCCAAAATGAAATGGGCATGCTGTTACCATCAACCAGGAGCGTTATCTGCATGATGATCAATTTTGGATGCCAATTATTCGTCGAAGCGTACAGGCAGTTCTGGTTTCAACAAGACGGCGCTCCACCGCACACAACAATCGATTTTCTCGAAGAAATTGTTTTCCGGGCTGTTTGATGTCGAAAAGTGGTGATTTGGACTGGCCACCGCGTTCGCCCGATTTAACGCCGCCTGACTTCTTCTTGTGGGGATATTTGAAGTCAAAGGTTTACGTTAACAAGCCAAGGACCGTAGAAGAGCTCAAGGACTATATTCGTGAAGAAATAGCCGCTATTCCGGCCGAAATGTTGGTGCGAAAACGATGGAAAATGATGCAAAGCACAATACGTCCGTGGTCCGTGGGGACTATGGGCAACCCTGTATATGTATATAAAATATGCCGCTTTTAAAAAGATTAAAAAGATCCAAAGACAAATTCTAGTCATTTTCACGTAAACTTTTTGAAAAAAAATATGGGACAACTCTAAGAGCTATCTAAAGCAGGGCTGCAAACTTAAAAATTTTTTGCGGAGCTCCGGTTAGCGGGTTCGAACCAAAATTTTCCAATGGTTAATGTTCCGAAATTTAAGGTTCAAGGTTTTGAGCGAGGGATTCGGTTCGAAACTTGGTTCAGCCCACGTTTTTCCCAATTTTAATATAAAAGCAATTAATTTAATAAGTATGCCTAACAATTTATAGAATTTCTTTATTCTTAATTATTTAAATATTAGATTTCGTTTTTAATTTAAGTTTATTAGTAGTATGTCTTCAAGTAATTGCTTGTCTATGCCACTTTGTTTAGAGGAGGCATTAATTTATGCCACCTTTTACGCGAAATTGTTTAAAAAAAATAAAATAGGAGTGATTGTGAGGTTTTTGTGCTTAATTGAACAAAACGAGAAATGGTTTATTTTAGTTTTGACACTATGTATGTTTGTGTTGGAGTTTGTATTTTCAATGCTTATGATTGATTGCTTAATTATATGTACAGTGGGTTTTAGTTTTGTTGTTAACAATGTTTTTATTAATGTTTGTTGAACGAATTGTTTGTTGTTTGTGCAAAGCGACGTTTGTGACGTTTTTAACGAGCGATTAGCGACTGATCTGTGTAGTCGAGAGAAGATTAGATAAAGCTTGTAAGCGAGATCATCGGTAGCCGAACATGCGGTATAGATATATGCAGGCACCATAAGCAGCTAGGCTGCATCACAAAATGCATGCAATTCGAACGATGATTGAGGCTGCGAGGCGAAGCGAGGAAATTTTAGGCAGGTTACTGTTGATACTTGCGACATATGAAACAACCATGAGGAATGCAAGGATTGAGGTAGAGCTTCATCCCAGCCGAGTCAAAGTCTTCCAGGGCCTTGCAGGAATATTTTGAGTTAGGTGATGACTGGAGCTATTAATCCAAGCGGATCATAAAACCTAGCGATTGCAGATAAAATAGTGCGCTTTGTCGCTGGCTTATCAGGAAATTTTCCGAAAAGCTGAAAATTAGATTGTGAGAATTCGTATCCCACATCAATCCCAGGGCCTAGTGACATCTGTTCCATCGTGGAACTTTAGCATTTTTCTCCTATCCGAATCTGGCTCGCCTTCCAGAGCAGCTGGTTCATTGGAGCACCATTTTCCGATTGGGAATGTCCTCTCTCAATAGCTCCTTCACTTGTGTGCAGCATTCAGCTACTTCGATAGAATCACCGCCAGAGATCAAATCGTCTACGAAAAATGAGTGCGAACGATCTTGGAAGCTACTGGAAACTTGGCTTCCTAATCAAGAGCTAGCTGCTGCATAGCACGAATTGCTAAGAATGCGCAGGCTTTGTACCGTATGTTACGGTGTCCAAAGTATAATGTCTTCGTTGGGATTATCACGCCATAGGATGCATTGGAGATATTGATCAGGATCAGTCATCAGTACACAGCGGTACATCTTGCAGATATCCCCGCACAATGCAACTTTGAACAAGTAAGAAAGTCGGTCAAGCCCGACTGTAATATACTCTGTACCTGTTTGTATGAAACTAATAACTTTAAAGTGTGAGGTTTTTTCAAAATCTGTGGGCGGCAACTTTCGGACTATCGTTCATCCGGTTGAAAAACGATGTAAGGGCTCGATAAGTACTGATGAGTAGAATTACTAGCATATAACTCGTAAAATTTGTATATAATTTCCTATCACGCGTGATTTCTGACCGCAGGCCATCTCAATTACATCGCTCCTCTCATAGCAAAGGTCCAATTGGGAAATTACCAGTTTGCTATTGCCTCTCGCTCTCTTCTCGTAAGTTCTACCAATGGCAACGGTGTTGTTGTTGGCGTTGGTTTATTTTCTTTACGTACAGCTCTAATATCGTTCATCTGATCGAAAAACGATGTATGGCGGGTCGATTCAAAATAGGTAGTAGAATATATGTCTAGAATGTTCGAACTATCTATCTTGGAAATTGTAGGGAGTTATTTCGTTTTAATTTATGGGGAGGCAGGGGGGTGGCAAAAATTAAAACTAAACTTGATCTGCCCGAAAGTATAAGAAATATATGTTCCATACACCTCAAACCTATATCTCTTACCATCTCTGAGATCTCTTCGTTCATACGGAGACGGACAGACAGACGGACAGATGGACATCGCTATATCGACCTCGGCTGTTGATGCTGATCAAGAATATAT
>JAEIFT010000937.1:0-35224 GCA_018904225.1 Lordiphosa mommai
TATATCATATATCTATAGCTGCTATAGGAACGATTGGTCAAAAACTAGCTCTAGTAAGAAAAACTTTTTTGTTTTTCATCGTAGCGTCACCAATCTTAGTATATATTAGTTTTTTATGCTTTCCATACAATTCAGGAAAATGTATCAAAATCGGTTGACTATAGCATATAGCTGCCATACGAACGGTCGGTCAAAAACAAGTTCTAGAGAGAGAAAATTGTTTGGTTTTCCATCGTATCGTCACCAATCTTGGTAGATATTAGTTTTATATGATTTTACAAATTTGTGAAAAATTTATCAAAATCGGATGACTATAGCATATAGCTGCCATAGGTCTGATCGGTCGGAAAATGTGATTTACTAAGAAAAGTTTTTTTTTATGGTATCAAATTTTTATTATCAATGATTTAAAATTTTTTTAATATCTGATATCTCTATCCTCAGGTTAAATCAGTTAGAGTAAAGTTTTTCAAGTGTATTAAAACTTCGGCACAGTCAAAGTTAGCTTTGCCTTCTCGTTTTTATTTATTTTGGAACGCTGAACTCGAAAATCAAACTCAAAAAATAGAAGGCTAACATCGGCTACGCCGATGTTTTAAATACCCTTGCAGTTTTTGAAAGGCGCTACCATTGATAACAAAAAAGTTTTTCTCACTAGAATTAGTTTTTAGACCGATCGTTCCTATGGCAGCTATATGCTACAGTCATCCGATTTCGAAAAATTTTTCCAGAATTGTGTGGAAGTATATGAAACTAGTATATACCACGATTGGTGATGCTACGATGAAAAACAAAAAGTTTTTCCCACTAGAACTAGTTTTTGACAAACTGTTTATATGGCAGCTATATGCTATAGTCATCCGATTTTAATAAATTTTTCCATAATTGTGTGGAAGCATATAAAACTTATATGTACCACGATTGGTGGCGCTTCGATGGAAAAACAAAAGTTTTTCCCATAGAACTAGTTTTTGACCGATCGTTCCTATGGCAGCTATATGCTATAGTCATCCGATTTCGGACCAATTTTTCCATAATTGTGTGGAAGTATATGAAACAAATATAAACTAAGATTGACGCTTCGATCGAAAACAAAAAAGTTTTTCTCACAAGAACAAGTTTTTGAACCGACCGTTTATATGGCAGCCATATATGCTATAGTAATCCGATTTTGATAAATTTTCCAGAATTGTGTAGAAGCATATAAAACTTATATGGTACCACGATTAGTGACGCTACGATTGAAAACAAAAAAAAGTTTTTCTCATTAGAACACGTTTTTGGACAGACCGTTTATATGGCAGCTATATGCTATAGTCATCCGATTTTGATCAATTTTTCCACAATTGTGTGGAAGCATATAATACTAATATATACCACGATTGGTGACGCCACGATGGAAAACAAAGAAGTTTTTTCTCATTAGAACTAGTTTTTGAACCGATCGTTCCTATGGCAGCCGCTATATGATATAGTCATCCGATCCGGCCGATTCCGACAAATGCAGCGTATTTGTATTTAAAGACTTTTTTGCAAAGTTTGGTCAAGATAGCTTTAAAACTGAGGGAGGAGATAGCATAGAAACAGACTGGACAGACGGACACGGACAGACGGACGGATGGACGGACGGACAGACGGACAAACGGAAATGAACGTCATGCTGATCAAGAATATATATACTTTATGTGGTCGGAAATGCTTCCTTCTATGCGTTACAAACATCGTGACAATTTTAATATACCCTCTGCAAGGGTATAAAAATGTTGTATGAATACGTTTTTGAGATGGATTATTTTTAGCGGTTTCGTTAGATGAATTACATTTTAAGCCATATCTCGAGTTAGAAAATTAGATGATATCAAGTAAGGTATAAATTTAAAGGGTATAAAATTTGGCAACAATCATGCGATGATTTCAATCCGCTAAGTAGTTTTAATGCTACAAACAAAAATTTTATACAAAAATATTTTTTTTGCACAAATGTTTCTTCTAAATCCCTAACAGATTGGAAAATGAAATTAAACTTTTTTTTTTTTTTAATAAAATAATATAAAATAAAATAAGGTATTAATGAAGAAAATCTATGGATATAGCAGAATAGTGAGCAATTAAGGTATTAATGGCGTTCTTTACCATTGCACAGTGCTTTTTGAGTATTTTTATACTCTGTACCAGGTACAGAGTATATGTAACAGCCAGAAGGAAGCATCTCCGACCCCATAAAGTATATATATTCTTGATCAGCATCAAGCCGAGTCGATATAGCCATGTCCGTCTGTCCGTCTGTCCTGGTTCTTGTCCCGTCTGTCCGTCCGTCCGTCTGGTCCGTATGAACGAAGAGACCTCAGAGATGGTAAGAGATAGAGGTTTGAAGTGTATGGAACATATTTCTTATACTTGCAGGCAGATCAAGTTTAGTTTGATTTTTGCCACGCCCCCTGCCTCCCCGCAAATTAAAAAAAACAAATATCTTCCACAATTTTGGAGTGAGTTGTTCGAACCTTTAGACATATATTCTACTCATCCATTTCTTATTGCCCCCCCACACATCTTTCGATCAGATGAACAATAGTGGCGCTATATGTAAAAGAAAATTTATCGACGACAACAACACCGCAAAGTTATCAGCCTGCCAATTAAGGTTTCTCAAAAACAGGTGTAGAGTTGGAGGTGGAGGTAGAGGTGGCCATGATTCTGGGACCTAGGTTATCGGAAATTAAAACGGTAAATGAGGTTATATTCAGAATTTATGTAATTCTGGCCCGTACATCAATCATACCCGCCCATTTAAAAAAAATTTGTTATTGAGTTTTTATACCCGTTACTCGTAGAGTAAAAAGGGTATACTAAGTTCGTGCAAATGTATGTAACAGGCAGAAGGAAGCATTTCCGACCCCATAAAGTATATATACCCTTGATCAGCACCAACCGAGTCGATATAGACATGTCCGTCTGTCCGTCTGTCCGTCCGACCGTCCGTCCGTCTGTCCGTCTGTCCGTATGAACACCTAGATCTCAGAGACTATAAGAGCTAGAGCTACCAAATTTTCAGTGTAGACTTGTATTGTTTGCAGGCAGATCGAAGTTTGTTTCAAATTTTTGCCACGCCCCCCCGCCCCCGCAATTTAAAAAAACCTCATATCTCACACAATTTTGAAAATAGACTCTTCAAACCTTCTAGACATATCTTAATCATCATTACCTATCGATCCGCCATACATCATTTTTTGATCAGATGAACGATAGTAGAGTTGCCACCCCCCAATTTGAAAAATAACTCATATCTCCCACAATTTTTAAAATAGATTGTTTGAACCTTTTAGACATATATTTTAATAATTATTACCTATCGATCAGCCATACATCATTTTTCGATCAGATGAACGATAGAAGAGTTGCCGCCCCCGCAATTTGAAAAATACCTCATATCTCCCACAACTTTAAAAATAGATAATCCGAACCCTCCAGACTATATATTTTAACCATCACTACCTATCGATCCGCCATACATCGTTTCCTGATCAGATGAACGATAGAAAATTCGCGCCCGCAATTTAAAAAATACCTCATATTACCCACAATTTGAAAATAGATTGTTTGAACCCTCTAGACATATATTTAATAATTACCTATCGATCAACCATACATCATTTCTGATCAGATGAGCTATAGTAGTGTTGCCTCCCCCGCAAATTGGAAAGAAACTCATTTTTACACAAATTTTATATCCTGAGTAATTGGTCGAGGAACCTGTTTTTGTAGTTTACTGAAAGAAATAGTAAAAAAAAAAGGTGAAGTCGAAGCCCCGCTCGACTCCTGATATACCCAGGTAAGGTTGGGGCCCAAATTTCGGGAGATATGAGGAATTTTTCATATTGCGGGGGCGGTAACCTTCAATCGTTCATCGATCGAAAAATGATGTATGGCGGATCGATAGGTAATGATGATTAAAATATATGTCTAGAAGGTTCGAACAATCAATTTTCAAAATTGTGGGAGATATGAGTTTTTTTCATATTGCGGGGGCGGGAGGGGGCGTGGCAAAAATTTGAAACAAACTTGATCTGCGTGCAGAAGATACAAGTCTACACTGAAAAAAATGGTAGCTCTAGCTCTTATAGTTCCTGAGATCTAGGTGTTTATACAACAGAGAGAGAGGAGACAGACGGACAGACGGACATTTCTATATCGACTCGGTATTGATGCTGATCAAGAATATATACTTTATGGGGTCGGAGATGCTTCCTTCTGCCTGTTACATATATTTTTATGATCTTTTTATTCTTTTTTTTTATTCGAGTAACGGGTATAAAAAAAGTTTATTTATTATTGAAGTAAGGGCCAGAATTACATTAATTATGTGTCGATTGCAACATGGCTAATCAAAATCTGTTCCGTAGAACTGGCACAATCTACCAGGTCAAAAAACGTGGTTTCGAAAAAAAAGCGCTTAAAGTTTCGAGCAGCGTATAAAATAATCCTTTTAGCAAAAGCATTCCTCTACTAAAATGGCTATATCTGCTTAACTATTTTGAAATAAGTATAAAGGGTATGAAAGATGAATGTTCAAGCAATTATAATACAAAACTAAAAAATCTAAAAATATTTTTTCAAAGCTAGAAGACCTTTTTAACAGGTAAATTGGACTATTTTATGTGTTTAATACAAAATATTTTGAATTTTCTTGGTCTTTGGTGATGCTCTTGAAAATTTGATCTGGCTTTTATCTGAACTCTTGCATTAAGCAAAAAACGAAGCAAAGGATACCAAATTTTCTAAAACTCGTCAAATAGTCCAATTTGACTGTTAATGCATTAACTTCATTACTTAGTTTTTGAAAAAATAATATTTTATTTTCCAATTTACCAGTTTTAAAAACTTTTCTCGTTTTAAATTATTAGTTTTATTATCAATTTTGAATTAATCAATTAAATAATAATTAGAAGAACTGCAAGTCGAAAAGAAAAAATGATTTAAAAAAACTGGTCAAAACGTGAATTTAAACTTTGTATTTGAGCCCGTCTTTTATATTTTGTTCTATACTTTTCTTATTAATTTTTCCATATATGTTTTAAAATAAGTTTTTTCATTATTTGTTTTTTTTTTGTAATTTTCTCCAGAATACACTCAAATGCAGCCGCAAGGAGAAAAATTTGCATTGACCCATTTCCCGACCTTTGGGTGGATTGTCAAATATTTGATAATTATTTCACCATTTAATCATACAGATCGGCTAAATAAAACCATTTGATCATCAACCCACCCTCGCAACACCATTTGCCGATCTTGAAAGTGGGTTTCTTAAATTTAATAATTTTTTTACAAATCGAATTTCTTCAAATCTGCTGGAAAATAATGATTGAACCCTTGAACCCACCCCCAAACCCCATTGAGATATTCTTATTAAAAATTTTTAATTTTATTTTATGAATTTTTCTCTTAATTATTTAATTTGTTTAAATATTTCTGATTTCACTAACTATATTTTTGTTCTTTCAAATTTTTTGAATTCGAACAAGCAACCAAAAATTACAATGCCATATCAAAAAGCTATGACGCCTGGTAGCAAAGAGGCCTGACAGTAGGTCGACACATGCGTCGTATGTGTAGACACAACAAGCAAACCAAAACAAAACAAGAAATTTGGCAACTACGCATTTTGCAAAGCCGCCATTACTATTTTCGTACTTTGTTGTGCTTCTTTGCTTCCATTCTGCTGTTTGTCTCAGCTGACTCCTAAAACTGAAAAAGCCCCGGATAATTCCATGGTTTTTTTTCTGTTAAGTTAACAGTGAGAGCGATTTCATCTCTTTGTATTTTCTACTCTCTGCTTGCACATAACACGAATGGAATGACGTCTCAACGCAGTCAGCCAAAGCACACGCTTATGGGCAAACGTCTAAGAGACTATTTATATTTTGAAGGAAAAATTGATATTTTTAAAAGATCATTTTAACCAGAAAAGATTAAATAGATCTTGATTTTTGTTTCTCTGTGTACCTGCAAGTACTAGTAGACTATGTTTAATCAGAGAGTAGAAAATACATAGAGGTGAAATCGCTCTCACTGTTAACTTAACAGAAAAACGAGAGCGTAAGTTGAAGTCGGCCCTGCTCGACTTCGATATACCCGTTACTCGGGGTAAGGTTGCCCAAATTGTGGGAGATATGAGGTATTTTTCAAATTGCGTGGGCGGCAACTCTTCTATCGTTCATCTGATCGAAAAATGATGTATGGCGGATCGATAGGTAATGATGATTAAAACATATGTCTAGAAGGTTTGAACAATCTATTTTCAAAATTGTGGGAGATATGAGGTTTTTTCATATTGCGGGGGGGGGAGGGGGCGTGGCAAAAATTTGAAACAAACTTGATCTGCGTGCAGAAGATACAAGTCTACACTGAAAATATGGTAGCTCTAGCTCTTATAGTTCCTGAGATCTAGGTGTTCATACAGACGGACGGACAGACAGACAGACGGGACAGACAGACAGACAGACAGACGGACAGACGGACATGTCTATATCGACTCGGCTATTGATGCTGATCAAGAATATATATACTTTATGGGGTCGGAGATGCTTCCTTCTGCCTGTTACATACATTTGCACGAACTTAGTATACCCTTTTTACTCTACGAGTAACGGGTATAAAAACCATGGAATTATCCGGGGTTTTTTCAGTTTAAGGAGTCAGCTGAGACAAACAGCAGAATGGAAGCAAAGAAGCACAACAAAGTACGAAAATAGTAATGGCGGCTTTGCAAAATGCGTAGTTGCCAAATTTCTTGTTTTGTTTTGGTTTGCTTGTTGTGTCTACACATACGACGCATGTGTCGACCTACTGTCAGGCCTCTTTGCTACCAGGCGTCATAGCTTTTTGATATGGCATTGTAATTTTTGGTTTCTTGTTCAAATTCAAAAATTTGAAAAAAAACAAAAAATATAGTAAGTGAAATCAGAAATATGTAATCAAATTAAATAATAAAGGGGAAAAATTAATAAGAGAAAATTAAAAATTTCTAATAGGAATATCTCAATGAGATTTGGGGGTGGG
This sequence comes from Lordiphosa mommai, assembly GCA_018904225.1. Lineage (NCBI taxonomy): Eukaryota > Metazoa > Arthropoda > Insecta > Diptera > Drosophilidae > Lordiphosa > Lordiphosa mommai. Next base: position 7,057 of record JAEIFT010000937.1, read on the forward strand.
TTCAAGGTCAACGGTTATTTTCCAGCAGATCTGAATGAAATTCGCTTCGTACAAAAATGATTAAATTTAAGAAACCCACTTACAAGATCGGCAAATGGGGTTGCGAGGGTGGGTTCATGATCGAATGGTTTTATTTAACCGATCTGTATGAAATTTGGTTTGTGAGCTTAATGAGCGAATTAAATAGAGAAATAATTATCAAATATTTGACAATCCACCCAAAGGTCGGGAAATGGGTCAATGCAAATTTTTTTCCGCACGGCTGCATTTGAGTGTATTCTGGATGTATGTAATGAAAAAACTGATTTTAAAACAAATATGGAAAAATTGATAAGAAAAGTATATGGGCATTTCCGCGGTCACGAACGCGACATTCGTACGCCTTGGAAGCAGGGTGTCAAACCGGAACCCGAACCGGAACCGTATACCGAAAAGAACCGATTGAAACTCAGAACCAGAACCGGAACCGTTATTATTTATATTTTGCGTACCGGTATTTCGGAACCTTTATTTTTGGAACCGAAATGACCGAAAAGAACCGAAACATTGTACCGGTACAGTTTCGGTTCTGAGTTTTTTTTTGTTATTTCATTATTATTGCTTCAATCAGGGATTTATTCAGGGTAAAACGCAGGGTAAACGTAAGCAAAAACTTACAAATGTAAAGTTAAGGGACCATCTGGTATATACTGAAATTTTCAATAAAAATAACAATTTTATCTTATTTCGTTGCATCTATATTGGTTCAATAAATTCCAAATATTATTAATTTATCCTTAATTTTTGCATTTACAAAGGAAATGAATTAATAATTGGCCCAAATGGACTTAACCTAATAGCAGGGTTAAACTGTGATCGGTAACGTTATCTGAAAACAGTGTATTTAACATTTCATCAGATATCAAAAGATCTTCTTGCTCTTCTATTAGTAGGACATTTTTTTCTGAGGTAAAGTTTATTATGTTTAATTTTCCTTCTTAATAACTACTTTTTGTTGTGTAGGTTGCTACCATTTCTATTATATCTTCGGATTAAGGGATTTTTAAATTATACCGGTACATACCGGTACGTACCGGTATACCGAAATAAAAACCAAGGTACCGGTACGGAACCGAATACCGAAATAATCAAGAACCTAAACAGAACCTTTTACCGAAATATTAGTTTCGGTACGTACCAGAACCGGAACCGGAACCGAAATTCGATTCGGTTTGATTTCCTGCTTGGAAGTGCAAAAAAATAAAGCAAACTTAAAGATTTTTATACCCTTGCAGAGGGTATATTAAAATTGTCACGATGTTTGTAACACAGTGAAGGAAGCATTTCCGACCACATAAAGTATATATATTCTTGATCAGCATGACGAGCTGAGTTCATTTCCGTATGTCCGTCTGTCCGTATGAACACCTAGATCTCAGAGACTATAAGAGCTAGAGCTACCAAATTTTCAGTGTAGACTTGTATTGTCTGCAGGCAGATCAAGTTTGTTTCAAATTTTTGCCACGCCCCCTCACGCCCCCGCAATTTGAAAAAATCCTCCTATCTCCCACAATTTTGAAAATAGACTGTTCAACCTTCTAGATATATATTTTAATCATCATTACCTATCGATCCGCCATACATCATTTTTCGATCAGATCAACGATAGTAGAGTTGCCGCCCCCACAATTTGAAAAATACCTCAAATCTCCCACAATTTTTAAAACAGATTGTTTGTACCTTCTAGACATATATTTTAATAATTATTACCTATCGATCAGCCATACATCATTTCCTGATCAGTAAATCGATAGAAAAGTTGCCGCCCCCGCAATTTGAAAAAAACCTCATATCTCCCACAATTTTGAAAACAGACTGTTCAAACCTTCTAGACATATGTTTTAATCCTCATTACCTATAGATCCGCAATACATCAATTCCCGATCAGATGTACGGTAGTAATGTTGCCACCAACGCAATTTGGAAAATACCTCATATCTCCCACAATTTTGAAAATAGATTGTTTGAACCTTCTAGACATATATTTTAATAATTATTACCTATCGATCCGCCATACATCATTTCCTGATCAGATGAACGATAAAAAAGTTCACGACCCCGCAATTTAAAAAAAAAAACATATCTCCCACAATTTTGAAAATAGATTCTTTGAACCCTCTAGACATATATTTTAATAATTATTACCTATCGATCAGCCATACATATTTTCCTGATCAGATGAGCTATAATAGAGTTGCCTCCCCCGCAAATTGGGAAAAAAAACTCATATCTCCCACAATTTGGACATGTTGATATCCTGAGTAACGGGTATATCGAAGTCGAGCAGGGCCGACTTTAACTTACGCTCTCGTTTTTACTCTGTACCGAAGGTACACAGAGTATATTGGGTTTGTGCAAATGTATGTAACAGCCTGAAGGAAGCATCTCCGACCCTATAAACTATATATATTATTGATCAGCATCAACAGTCGAGTCGATCTAGCCTTGTCCGTCTGTCCGTATTTACAAACAGATCTCAGAGATGGTAAGAGCTAGAGGTTTGAAGTGTATGGAACATATAATTCTTATACCTGCAGGCAGATGAAGTTAATTTTTATTTTACGCCACGCCCCCTGCCTCCCCCGCAAATTAAAAAAAAAACGTAATAACAAATTTTATAATTTTACGAGTTACGTACCAGTGTAATTCTACTCATCATTACTTATCGAACCCCCATACATCGTTTTCCAACCAGATGAACGATAGTCGAAAGAGTTGCCACCCCCAGATTTTAAAATAACCTCACACTTTAAAGTTATCAGTTACATACAAACAGGTACAGAGTATATTACAGTCGGGCTTGACCGACTTTCTTACTTGTTTTTCATAGAAAAAGATCGTATTGATATTTTTCTAATATCAAGTTAATCTTCAAAATTGATATAAAACGAGAGCGTAAGTTGAAGTCGGCCCTGCTCGACTTCGATATACCCGTTACTCAGGGTATCAACATGCCGAAAGTGTCGGAGATATAAGGTTTTTTCCAAATTGGGGGGGTGGCAACTCTACTATAGCTCATCTGATCGGGAAATGATGTATGGCGGATCGATAGGTAATGATGATTAAAATATATGTCTAGAAGGTTCGAACAATCTATTTCCAAAATTGTGGGAGATTTGAGGTATTTTTCAAATTGCGGGGGCGGGAACTTTTCCATCGTTCATCTGATCAAGAAATGATGTATGGCGGATCGGTTGGTAATGATGATTAAAATATATGTCTAGAAGGCTTTAACAATGTATTTTCAAAATTGTGGGAGATATTAGGTATTCTTCAAATTGCGGGGGCGGCAACTTTACTATAACTCATCTGATCGGGAAATTACGTATGGCGGATCGATAAATAATGATGATTAAAATACGTGTCTAGAAGGTTCGAACAATCTATTTTAAAAATTGTGGGAGATATGAGGTATTTTTCAAATTGTGGGGGCGGTAACTCTACTATGGTTCATCTGATCGAAAAATGATGTATGGCGGATCGATAGGTAATGATGATTAAAGTATATGTCTAGAAGGTTCGAACAATCTATTTTCAAAATTGTGGGAGATATGAGGTTTTTTTTATATTGCGGGGACGGGAGGGGGCGTGGCAAAAATTTGAAACAAACTTGATCTGCGTGCAGACAATACAAGTCTACTCTGAAAAAATTGTAGCTCTAGCTCTTATTGTTCCTGAGATCTAGGTGTTCATACAGAAGCACAGACAGACGGACAGACAGACAGACGGACATGTCTATATCGTCTCGGCTATTGATGCTGATCAAGAATATATATACTTTATTGGGTCGGAAATGCTTCGTTCTGCCTGTTACATACATTTGCACGAACTTAGTATACCCTTTTTACTCTACGAGTAACGGGTATAAAAATGTGGAAATGACTGCCATTTCATATTAATTTTTATACCCGTTACTCGTAGAGTAAAAAGGGTATACCAAATATGTGCAGGAAGAAATGCATTCTGATCAGCATCTATTCAGTCGATATAGACCTGTCCGTCTGTCCGTCCGTCCGTCCGTCTCCGTCCGTCCGTCCGTCCGTCTGTCCGTCTGTCTGTATGAACACCTAGATCTCAGAGACTATAAGAGCTAGAGCTACCATTTTTTCAGTGTAGACTTATATTGTCTGCACGCAGATCAAGTTTGTTTCAAATTTTTGCCACGCCCCCTCCCGCCCCCGCAATATTAAAAAACCTCATATCTCCCACAATTTTAAAAATAGAGTGTTCGGACCTTCTAGACATATATTCTAATCATCATTACCTATTGATCCGCCATACATCATTTTCCGATCAGACTAACGATAGTAGAGTTGCCGCCCCCGCAATTTGAAAAATACGTCAAATCTTCCACAATTTTGAAAATGGATTGTTTGAACCTTCCAGATATATATTTTAATCATCATTTCATATCGATCCGCCACACATCATTTTCCGATCAGATGAGTTATAGTAGAGTTGCCTCCCCCGCAATTTGTAAAAAAACTCATATCTCCCACAATTTTGAAGATAGATTGTTCGAACCTTCCAGACATATACTTTAATCATCATTACCTATCGATCCGCCATACTTCATTTCCCGATCAGATGAACGATAGAAAATTCCCCCCCCCCCCAAATCTCCCAATTTTGAAAATGGTTGTTCGAACCTTCCAGACATATATCAATCATCATTACCTATCGATCCGCCATACTTCATTTCCCGATCAGATGAGCTATATCAAGTTGCCAGCCCCGCAATTTGTAAAAAAAAACCATATCTTCCACAATTTGTGATCTAATAAAATATTCTTAAAAAAACTACCCTGCCTAGCGGGTATATCGAAGTCGAGCAGGGCCGACTTCAACTTACGCTCTCGTTCTCTTTGTGTAGATTAAGTTTATTTTCAATTTTTACCACGCCCCCAACCACCCCCGCTATTTGTAAATCAAAACTAATATCTTTCACAATTTTGTTAATAGCTTGTTCAACCTTTAAACATATATAGTAATAAGAATTATCTATAAATGTCAATTAATCAATTTTTGCCATGTCCCCTCGCAATTGAAATATAACTTCATATCATAGCTCTTTTGCAGACAGGATATTCGGACATTTATAGAATTCACTTTCTTTCAATTATGATTGATAGTCGTGTTATAAGAAAATCAAATTATTACGATAGACAGCACCGGCCGCAACCGTGATGGGTTGCACTTTTATAATTTGTGTGAGTCCACACTTACAAATTATTAGTTATATAAAACTTTGCCAGGTACAGATTATAATACATTTGGGCTTGACCGACTTTCTTACTTGATTTTACTAAAACTATTTGCGAAATCGGTTAAACCGTCACGACGGTCAGAAGCCGGTTGGCCGATGTTGTTCTGCAAAAATCAAATTCTGATGGTCGATTTTTATGACCACAATATTATAATTTAATAAAGGCCATCCCAGATAGCAAGAAAAACTTTGGTTTATTGAGATTGGTTTTTTACAGGTGTTTAAAGTTGAACAATTTTGAAAATCTTTAATTTTTATACCCTCGTAGAGGGTTTTATTATTCTGTCCAGATGTAAAGCAAAGAAGGAAGCGTCTTCGACCAAATTAAAGATATATATTTGATCAGCGTGACTAGTTGACTTGATATAGACATGTTCGTCTGTCTTCTTCCCTTAGTTTAAAAGCTATCTAGATGAAACTTGGTGCATTGTCTTCTTTGCTATATATCTGAATCCAAATCTGACAGATAGATCAATGATCTTCACAAGGTAACTCCTAAACCACTGAACAGATCGAACTAAAATTTTTACTGTCGATTAGGAAGACCTGACTAGGTACAGGGTTGCCCATATTCGACGGACCCATGTTTTTTTTTTTTTAAAAATCAAAGAAAACAATAAAAATTTGGCGGTTGGCAATCTTAATCATTTAATTTGTTCCAAGTAGATTTGTTTACATCAATTTTTGAATATGATATCTCTCAAATGGCCGCCTCTGGCGTTGATGGCGTTGTGCCTTTTTTGAGCATTTTCCATCGTTTTCGCCAACATTTCGGCCGGAATAGCGGCTATTTCTTCACGAATGTTGTCCTTGAGCTCTTCTACGGTCCTTGGCTTGTTAACGTAAACCTTTGACTTCAAATATCCCCACAAGAAGAAGTCAGGCGGCGTCAAATCGGGCGAACGCGGTGGCCAGTCCAAATCACCACTTTTCGACATCAAACGGCCCGGAAACAATTTCTTCAGAAAATCGATTGTTATGCGACTTGTGTGCGGTGGAGCGCCGTCTTGTTGAAACCAGAACTGCCTCATACGCTTTCGACGAATAATTGGCATCACAAAATTGGTCATCATGTCGCGATAACGCTTCTGGTTGATGGTAACAGCATGGCCATTTTCATTTTGGAAGAAAAACGGCCCAATGACCGTTTTCGCACTAACGCCGCACCAAACTGTGACTTTTTTCGTCATGAAGAGGCACTTCTTGAATCTCCTGAGGATTTTCAGTGGCGTTAATACGGCAATTTTGCTTATTTACGGTCCCATTCAATGTGAAATGGGCTTCACGGACATGATAATTTTGTTCCGAAAATTGCTCGTCATCTTCGGCCATTTCGATGACTCTTTGGGCCCATTCCAATCGACGAGGCTTGTCCGCAGGCAACAATCTTTGCGTCAATTGAATTTTTTACGGGAACAAATGCAAATCAACGCGAATAATCCGTTGTAAAGTGGACCGAGCCATGCCCAACTGCTGAGAACGGCGTTTTTGGGATGTTCTTGGGGACCTCTCAACACTGGCTCGTACGGCAGCGATATTCTCGGCCGATCACCTTGGTCGACTTTTATTTGGCCTCTTCGGATTAGAAAGAGCCTCACCAGTCGAAAATTTTTCGTATAAACGCTTAATGGTGTTCTTAGAAGGCGCACTTTTCACATTTTTTAATTTTTTAAAAGCACGTTGAGTTTTCACAATTGACTTGTTCTGTTGAATGTAAATTTCAACTATTTCAGAGCGCTCGCGTGGCGTGTATTGTTCCATGGTAAAAATCTGCTTGGACTGACGCTTCAAACGCGGTATGTCATTAAGCGATCTGACATCTCTGTCAAAAGTTATGGCGTTGCCAGATGGGTCCGTCGAATATGGGCAACCCTGTATAATAAATAACAAAATAGAAGGCTAACAACGGCTTCGCCGATGTTTTAAATATCATTGCAGTTTTTGAAAGGCGCTACCATTGATAACAAAAAAGTTTTTATACCCGTTACTCGTAGAGTAAAAAGGGTATACTAAGTTCGTGCAAATGTATGTAAAAGGCAGAAGGAAGCATTTCCGACCCCATAAAGTATATATATTCTTGATCAACATCAATAGCCGAGTCGATATAGACATGTCCGTCTGTCCGTCCGTCCGTCTGTCCGTCTGTCTGTATGAACACCTAGATCTCAGAGACTATAAGAGCTAGAGCTACCAAATTTATCTCCCACAATTTTGAAAATAGACTGTTTAAACCTTCTAGACATATATCTTAATCATCATTACCTATCGATCCGTCATACATCATTTTTCGATCAGATGAACGATAGTAGAGTTGCCGCCCCCGCAATTTGAAAAATACCTCATATCTCCCACAATTTTGAAAGTAGATTGTTTAAAACCTCTAGACATATATTTTAATAATTATTACCTATCGATCAGCAATACATTATTTATTGATCAGATGAGCTATAGTAGAGTTGCCTCCCCCGCAAATTGGAAAGAAACTCATATCTCCCACAATTAGGACATGTTTATATCCTGAGTAACGGGTATATCGAAGTCGAGCAGGGCCGACTTTAACTTACGCTCTCGTTTTCACTAGAATTCGTATTCGTAATTCGTATAATTTCCATCGTAGCGTCACCAATCGTGGTATATATTAGTTTTATATGCTTTTACACAATTCTGAAAAAATTTATTAAAATCGGATGACTATTGCATATAGCTGCCATATAAACGGTCGGTCCAAAAACTAGTTCTAGTGAGAAAAATTTTGTTGTTTTCCATTGTAGCATCACCAACCGTGATACATGTTAGTTTTATATGCTTCCACACAATTCGTGAAAAATTTATCAAAATATGATGACTATAGCATACAGGGTTGCCCATATTCGACGGACCCATGATTTTTTTAAAAAAATCAAAGAAAACAAGTAAGAAAGTCGGTCAAGCCCGACTGTAATATACTCTGTACCTGTTTGTATGTAACTGATAACTTTAAAGTGTGAGGGGTTTTCAAAATCTGGGGGTGGCAACTCTTTCGACTATCGTTCATCTGGTTGAAAAAAGGATGTACGGGTTCGATAAGTAATGATGAGTAGAATTACCCTAGTACATAACTCGTAAAATTATAAAATTTGTATATAATTTCCTATTAACATAAACATATTTATATTAGTCACGCGGGAATCACGCGTGATTTCTGACCGCAGGCCATCTCAATTGCATCGCTCCTATCATACTTGGTCTTTGCCTCCTTACACAAATATCTATTGGAAATAAGGGAGGGGGAAACTGAAAGCGGCGCTAATGCCGTCAAGCCAATTCCAATTGGGAAATTACTATTGCCCTCTCGCTCTCTCTTTCTCGTAAGTGGCTGCGTGTTGTTGTTGTCGTTGCATTAAATTTTCATTTACATATAGCGCCACTATTGTTCATCTGATCGAAAAAGGATGTATGGGGGCTTGATAAGAAATGATGAGTAGAATATATGTCTAGAAGGTTTGAACAACCTTACTCTAAAATTGTGGAAGATATTAATTTTTTTTCAATTTGCGGGGGAGGCAGGGGGCGTGGCAAAAATTAAAACTAAACTTGATCTGCCTGCAAGTATAAGAAATATATGTTCCATACACCTCAAACCTCTATCTCTTACCATCTCTGAGATCTCTTCGTTCATACGGACAGACGGACAGACGGACATGGCTATATCGACTCGGCTGTTGATGCTGATCAAGAATATATATACTTTATGGGGTCGGAGATGCTTCCTTCTGGCTGTTACATACATTTGCACAAACTCAATATACTCTGTGTACCTTCGGTACAGAGTATAAAAATAAAAATTTGGCGGTTGGCAATCTTAATCATTTAATTTGTTCTAAGTAGATTTGTTTACATCAATTTCTGAATATGATATCTCTCAAATGGCCGCCTCTGGCGTTGATGGCGTATTGTGCCCTTTTTGCAGCATTTTCCATCGTTTTCGCCAACATTTCGGCCGGAATAGCGGCTATTTCTTCACGAATGTTGTCCTTGAGCTCTTCTACGGTCCTTGGCTTGTTAACGTAAACCTTTGACTTCAAATATCCCCACAAGAAGAAGTCAGGCGGCGTCAAATCGGGCGAACGCGGTGGCCAGTCCAAATCACCACTTTTCGACATCAAACGGCCCGGAAACAATTTCTTCAGAAAATCGATTGTTATGCGACTTGTGTGCGGTGGAGCGCCGTCGTGTTGAAACCAGAACTGCCTCATACGCTTTCGACGAATAATTGGCATCACAAAATTGGTCATCATGTCGCGATAACGCTCCTGGTTGATGGTAACAGCATGGCCATTTTCATTTTGGAAGAAAACGGCCCAAGACCGTTTTCGCACTAACGCCGCACCAAACTGTGACTTTTTCGTCATGAAGAGGCCTTTGAATCTCCTGGGATTTTCAGTGGCGTAAATACGGCTTTTGTTATTACGGTCCCATCAATGTGAAATGGGCTTCATCGGACAGTAATTTGTTTTTGTTTTTGAACAATTGACTTGTTCTGTTGAATGTAAATTTCAACTATTTCAGAGCGCTCGCGTGGCGTGTATTGTTCCATGGTAAAAATCTGCTTGACTGACGCTTCAAACGCGGTTATGTAGCGATCTGACATCTCTGTCAAAAATTTGCGTTGCCAGCTATAGGAACGATCAGTCTAAAAACTTGTTCTAATAAGAAAAATTTTTTTGTTATCAACTGTAGCGCCTTTTAAAAACTGCAAGGGTATTTAAAACATCGGCGTAGCCGATGTTAGCCTTCTATTTTTATTCACTTGAAAAGTGTATATTAATTTTGCCCAGAAGTTTGTAACGCATAGAAATATTCATTTCCGACCCAATAATCTATATATATTCTTGATCAGGACGACGAGCCGAGTTCATTTCCGCTTGTCCGTCCGTCCGTCTGTCTGTCTGTCTGTCCGTCTGTCTGTCTGTCTGTCCGTCTGTCCGTCTGTCTGTCTGTTTCTACGCAAACTAGTCTCTCAGTTTTAAAGCTATCGAGCTGAAATTTTGCACAGAGTCTTCTTTTTACTGCACGCAACTAATATGTCGGAACCGGCGGGATCGGATGACTATATCATATAGCTGCCATAGGAACGATCGGTCTCAGAACAAGTTCTAGTTAGAAAAACTTTTTTGTTTTCCATCGTAGCGTCACTAATCTTGGTATATGTTAGTTTTATATGCTTGCACATAATTCTGGAAAAATGTATCAAAATCGGATTACTATAGCATATAGCTGCCATAGGAACGATCGGTCGAAAAATAAGTCTTTGTGAGAAAAACTTTTTCGATTTCCATCGAAGCGTCTCCAATCGCAATATATATTTGTTTTATATGTTTCCACACAATTCTGAAAAAATGTATCAAAATCGGATGACTGTAGCGTATAGCTGCCATATAAACAGAGGGTCAAAAAACTACTTCTAGTGAGAAAAACTTTTTTGGTTTTTATCGTAGCGTCCCCAATCTTGGTATATATGCGTTTTATATGCTTTCACATAATTTTGAAAAAAATTATCAAAATCGGATGACTATAGCATATAGCTGCCATAGGACCGATCGGTCGGAAAATATGTTTTACTAAGAAAAGTTTTTTTTTATGGTATCAAATTTTTATTATCAATGATTTAAAAATTTTAAATATCTGATATCTATATCCTATATATATTTTACCGGTTAAATCAGTTTTTCAAGTGTATTAAAACTTCGGCACAGTCGAAGTTAGCTTTGCCTTCTCTTTTTATACCCGTTACTCATAGAGTAAAAAGGGTATACTAAGTTCGTGCAAATGTATGTAACAGGCAGAAGGAAGCATTTCCGACCCCATAAAGTATATATATTCTTGATCAGCATCAATAGCCGAGTCGATATAGACATGTCCGTCTGTCCGTCCGTCCGTCTGTCCGCCTGTCCGTCTGTCTGTATGAACACCTAGATCTCAGAGACTATAAGAGCTAGAACTACCATATTTTCAGTGTAGACTTGTATCTTCTGCACGCAGATCAAGTTTGTTTCAAATTTTTGCCACGCCCCCTCCCGCCCCCGAAATTTGAAAAAAACCTCATATCTCTCACAATTTTGAAAATAGACTGTTCAAACCTTCTAGACATATATCTTAATCATCATTACCTATCGATCCGCCATACATCATTATACACTTGAAAAGTGTATATTAATTTTGCCCAGAAGTTTGTAACGCATAGAAATATTCATTTCCGACCCCATAAACTATATATATTCTTGATCAGGACAACAAGCTGAGTTCATTTCCGCTTGTCCGTCCGTCCGTCTGTCCGTCTGTCCGTCTGTCTGTCCGTCTGTCCGTCTGTCAGTCTGTCTGTCTGTTTCTACGCGAACTAGTCTCTCAGTTTTAAAGCTATCTAGCTGAAATTTTGCACAGAGTCTTCTTTTTACTGCACGCAACTAATATGTCGGAACCGGCCGGATCGGATGACTATATCATATAGCTGCCATAGGAACGATCGGTCTAAGAACAAGTTCTAGTTAGAAAAACTTTTTTGTTTTAAATCGTAGCGTCCCCAATCTTGGTATATGTTAGTTTTATATGCTTCCACATAATTCTGGTAAAATGTATCAAAATCGGATCACTATAGCATATAGCTGCCATAGGAACGATCGGTCGAAAAATAAGTCGTTGTGAGAAAAACTTTTTTGATTTTCATCGTAGCGGCTCCAATCGTAGTATATATTTGTTTTATATGTTTCCACACAATTCTGAAAAAATTGATCAAAATCGGATGACTATAGCATATAGCTGCCATATAAACGGTCGGTCAAAAAACCACTTTTAGTGAGAAAAACTTTTTTGTTTTTTTATCGTAGCGTCCCCAATCTTGGTATATATTAATTTTTATATGCTTTCACATAATTTTGAAAAAAATTATCAAAATCGGAGGACTATAGCATATGGCTGCCATAGGACCGATCGGTCGGAAAATGTGTTTTACTAAGAAAAGTTTTTTTTTTATGGTATTAAATTTTTATTATCAATGATTTCATAATTTTAAATATCTGATATCTATATCCTATATATATTTTACCGGTTAAATCAGTTGAAGTAAAGTTTTTCAAGTGTATTAAAACTTCGGCACAGTCGAAGTTAGCTTTGCCTTCTCGTTTTTCGATCAGATGAACGATAGAAGAGTTGCCTCCCACGCAATTTGGAAAATACCTCATATCTCCCACAATTTTGAAAATAGATTGTTTGAACCCTCTAGACATATATTTTAATAATTATTACCTATCGTTCAGCCATACATCATTTTCTGATCAGATGAACGATAGAAAAGTTGCCGCCCCCGCAATTTGAAAAAAAAAACTCATATCTCCCACAATGTTGAAAATAGACTGTTCAAACCTTCTAGACATATATTTTAATCCATCATTACCTTCCGATCCGCCATACATCATTTCTTGATCAGATAAACGATAGAAGAGTTGCCACCCACGCAATTTGGAAAATACCTAATATCTCCCACAATTTTGAAAATAGATTGTTCGAACCTTCTAGACATATATTTTAATCATCATTACTTATCGATTCGCCATGCATCATTTCCCGATCAGATGAGCTATAGTAGAGTTGCCACCCCCGCAGTTTGGAAAAAAACCTCATATCTCCCACAATTTGGGCGTTCTGTGATCTAATAACATATTCTTAAATAAACCTTATCCTGAGTAACGGGTATATCGAAGTCGAGCAAGGGCCGCCTCCAAGCTCTCGTTTTTTTATACCCGTTACTCGTAGAGTAAAAAGGGTATACTAAGTTCGTGCAAATGTATGTAACAGGCAGAAGGAAGCATTTCCGACCCCATAAAGTATATATATTCTTGATCAGCATCAATAGCCGAGTCGATATAGATCTGTCCGTCTGTCCGTCCGTCCGTCCGTCCGTCTGTCCGTCTGTCCGTCCGTCTGTATGAACACCTAGATCTCAGAGACTATAAGAGCTAGAGCTACCAAATTTTCAGTGTAGACTTGTATTGTCTGCAGGCAGATCAAGTTTGTTTCAAATTTTTGCCACGCCCCCTCACGCCCCCGCAATTTGAAAAAAACCTTATATCTCCCACAATTTTGAAAATAGACTGTTCAAACCTTCTAGACATATATCTTAGTCATCATTACCTATCGATCCGCCATACATCATTTTTCGATCAGATCAACGATAGTAGAGTTGCCGCCCCCGCAATTTGTAAAATACCTTATATCTTCCACAATTTTGAAAATACATTGTTTGAACCTTCTAGACATATATTTTAATAATTATTACCTATCGATCAGCCATACATCAATTCCCGATCAGATGTACGGTAGTAATGTTGCCTCCCACGCAATTTGGAAATACCTCATATCTCCCAGAATTTTGAGGATAGATTATTCGAGCCCTCTAGACATATATTTTAATCATCATTACCTACCGATCCGCCATACATCATTTCTTGATTAGATAAACGATAGAAAAGTTCCCGCCCCCCGCAATTTTAAGAAATCCCTCATATCTCCTACAATTTTTAAAATAGATTGTTCGAACCTTCTAGACATATATTTCAATCATCATTACCTATCGATCCGCCATACATCATTTTCCGATCAGATCAACGATAGAAGAGTTGCCACCCACGCAATTTGGAAAAAACCTCATATCTTCCACAATTTCGAAAATTGATTAATCAAACTTTTTAGTCATGTATTTTAATCATCATTACTTATCGATCCGCCATACATAATTTCCCGATCAGAAGAGTTATAGTAGAGTTGCCACCCCCGCAATTTGGAGAAAAAGCACAATTTGGGCATGTTGTGATCTATTAAAATATTCTGAAATAAACCTTACCCTGAGTAACGGGTATATCGAAGTCGAGCAGGGCCGACTTCAACTTAAGCTCTCGTTTTTTTTAATTATACAGGAATGCATTCAGAAACATAGGTTTTTATTTATTTTTAGATACATTTTTGTTTAGAAATAGAATTTGCTCAAAATTATCGCTGAGCAGATGAGTTCGTCTTTCTTCTAGAATTCTACTGGAGGTAGAAAACACTCTTTCACTGGTTGCTGATGAAGTTGACACATTAAATACTTGCCGTGCAAGTTTTTGCATTAATGGAAGCTCAGTACAGTCTTTCCAAAACGACAAAACAGATACTTGATTCATATATTTAACACAATGTGTGTAAAAACTTATTTCATGAGATATTTCATCTTCTTTATCTGATGAATCTTCTATAAATTCTGAGAAACGATCAGTATTTTTAACTGAAGTGGTATTTTCTTTGTTACTTATTTGACCCTCGGAACCTTTAATTACTTCCAACATTGATATTACTGTTACATAAACATCAATCCGTGTTTCTGCGGACAAAAAACTTAATTCTTTGAAAGGAGCATTCAAAAACAGTGCTACATAATGAAAAGTAGTTGGTGCACAGCGCTTTATTAAAGCTGTATTACAGATGCCTCTTATTTCTTGCATTACTTTGGTGTCAAATAAATTTTCTGAGCAATGATTTAATAGTTTTCTGTACCACAAAGCGTATTCATGCATCGTAGGTTCCTTGTCAGAGCTCCAGCTTTCAGAACATTCCTTAAACATGACCAAAAAATTAACAATTTGCTTTAAAAAGATATAGTCAATGTTGGACAGACTTATTACATCATTTCTTTCCACTAGAAGAGACTGAACTTCAGTGAAGGAATCGACAATACTATCAAGCATGGTGAAAACAGAGTTCCATCTTGTTTTTATGTGCTGTTTAAGTGATTTGGACAGTTTACTGTTAAGTTCAGAGTGCTTAAAATGGCCTTCTAAGGACTTTGAAGCATCCAACAAAGAGTTCAATTCTGTAACCTTCCCTTTATCGAATATATCTGTCATGACCAGGTTTAAATTGTGGCACGCACATGGAATTCTCTTGTAATGCTTAAAAGCTGCTTTAATATTGGCACCATTGTCTGTGACAATAAAGCTACTTCTTAAACATCGTTCTAACTCATACTGTTTTAAAATGTCAGTTACACATTCCAAAATGTTTGCTCCGTGTTTCTTACCCATTAAGAATTCTCGATTTGCTAGAACATTTACATTAAGAATAAAATCATTGGAGATGTGATGAGCTGTTAACGTAAGAAAGCTTCGTTGCGTGTGCTCATCGGTCCACATATCGGTAGTGTAGGCAATGGACTGATCCTCCAGTTCAGCTTTTAGCTTCGTTGTTATATTCCTCGGGCAAAATGACACTGGTAATAGTTTTCCAGCTTTTAAGCAAATCAGATGCATTTTGCTTGCCAAATTCTGCTCCAATATCCAATAACGTTTGCGCTAGTTGCAAGAATCCTTGACCTAACAAAATAATGCAGTTTCTTAAATATTTTAGTTATATATGTATATCCACTAGACTGGCCCTTAAATCTTTGATTTTTAAGTGCTGGGGCCAGTTAGGGGCCAGTCTAATATGTGTGTTTACTTACCTTCGGTTGTGGAAAGCGGTCTTAAGTCATTTGTGAAGAAAAAAAGTTGATGCTTGGCAACACAAAAAAAAAAAAATTGTAAAAATCACATTTTTCAACTTTGGCTAAAAAGTATTGTATTAATGATTTTTCTTTTGATTTTACCAATCTACACGTAAAAACGACATTTCAATCAACTGCGTAATGTTTGATTTTAAAGAGCAGACACTTTTGCCTTCAAATTACAGTTCCTTTTGATTTTATAGAATCAAAATGTTCGCAATTTTGATCAATTTTCGATTTTTGTCAAGTCGATATGCTAAAATAGAACGAAACAAAAAAACCCTGGTCGGCTACCACCACCAGCTTAACATTGCTCTACGCTCAATTCCTTCGCGAGCGTGCGTAGCCGAATGCGTTGAGGCGTTTGTCTTTCAGTATTGTGTGTCCCGAGGTCGTGTGTTCGAGTCCCAGACAAGGTAAAGATTTAATAATATTAAAAATAAAAAAATTTCAGAAACAAACGAATTCAGTTTCCATCGGAAGACCGACTTGTTTGTAAAGGTTTGTTGGTGGTTGTTGGTGGTGTGTGCAAAAACACACACAACCCCTGAAAACTGTTTCCAAATTTTTTTTTTTTATTTCAAAAGTAAAACACTTTAAAATCAAATGGAACAATTTTGAAAATCAAAAGTGAAACCATTTTTTGAAATGAAAATTATTGGGTGAAAAACAAAATGGGAAATTGGCGGATTTACCAATGAAAAATGTCGAATTTACCAACGTTTTTTTGTGTGAAGCTTATTACGAACGCTGGATGGGACTTTCTTTATTATAAAGCTATCCAAACTCGATTGCACTCCGCTTCTGTCCTCTTTAAATTTTTTGATGCACTTGTGGCGATGCATCCCGGTAGTACCATTTCGTGATGTATGTGGTATGACTTCTTTACATTGCACACAAAGAATAAAGTCCGCTGGTTTATCATTTAGCGAAATGAACTTAAAATTTTTCCAAATGTCAGATTTGGATGACGGATTAATAAGAATAAAATCATCACTATTGTTTATAATTTAATTTTGTATTTCCCCTTTTGACGCCATGCTGGTTTGTTCTAGTGACCATATTTTGCAAACACAAAAATATCAAAGTGCGAAAAGGCGCGTAACCATTGAGTGACCATGTTTTGTATAGGTGAAAATGCAAAAAATACTAACTCGAAGCAGAAATATACTAACTAAAGTTTTAAAATGAAAAAAATTCGGGTCCCGAAGATATTTCGGGTCCCGCAGTTTATTTCGGGACCCGCGGGACTTTCGGGATAATGGAATTATCCCGCCCGTCCCGCACTTTTTAAAATTTGTCCCGTCCCGCCCGATCCCGAGGGAATCCCGTCCCGCGCCCATCTCTAGTTCAAACCCAATTTTTGAAGCTAATCATACCCAAATTTGAAAGTCAGTCCCATGTGTACTACAAATCGCTTTCGTCCCTTAAAGCTTTAAATAACAAAATATTATCATCGGGATTTTCAAAATTTGGAAAGTCCGGAAAACTGGAGGAAAAAGATTGAAAATTTTGTTTTCTAATTTGAACGGATTCAAAATCATTTTCAAATCTACCCCTAAAGTCGGAAACTCTCGTTATTTTTATTAGATTAGCTTTAATGTAGAGATTAGCTTTTGAGCTCTACATAACTAAATGTTACTAACGGGATTTTCCAATTTTGACGGCGGAAATGGTTAGAAAAAATGTATTTTGTTTTTCACTCTCATGTTTATATACTTAGTTTTTTACACAAGTGCGAGCGAAGCCGCAGGTATACGCTAGTCCTATGTATATATATTCTATCGGCTAAATTAGTTCGAGCGATCTTTTGCAAGTGTACGAAAACTTCGGCACAGTGACGAATTTATCGTTAATAGTTTTAAGTTAAATCCATTCCACATATTTATTAGGGCAAATCCAACTTTATCTTTTGTGTCGCCTGGACTTTATGAGGCTGACTGTATGCAGTTGCGATGTGGCTATGTTTGAGCTTGCTTGTGTGTGTGTGTGCATTTAAATCCTTATTGCGACACCTGCACAAAGCAAATACCAATTAAAGGCTTTTCGCATGCAGAGCCACGCCACGCTGCTGGCCCTGTCCTGTAGTAGCCTGACAACAACCGCACTCACATGCCATTAAGTTGGCCCCACCGCCCTCCGCACCCGGCGGCAGACATACTTTGCAATGGCGACAAACGAATTTACACCGGGCCCAAAGCATTTATATGGCCAGTCCTTAACGAGCACCCCGAACAGTTGCCTGTCGATCGGCTTATTGACCAGCCACCACCATGGCCAAGCCAATGGCTGCGGAGACGACGACGACAACTTCCCAACGGCAACGAACCATGACCGACCCGGCCTGGAAATTTGTAACCTACTTAAAGGATTACTGCAGCAGTTGTACCTTGGCCGGTTTTGCCTACATTGCCAATCACAAGTATGTTTATGCTGTCACGCGTCGTGAGATAAACACACCAACCCATATTTTTGGTCCTTGCAGTTTGCATCCGACTGAGCGCATCTTTTGGCTGATTTGTGTTGTGCTCTCGGCCATGGGCTGCTATCATCTGATCAGTGAGTACCAACGTGATTTTCCCATACGAGCCGTTAGCATTGTCTATGAAAGCTTGCCGCCATTCTCTAAATGGAAATTTCCCGCGGTGAGTGTGTGTGAAATTGTGCACAAATATGATATGGGTCCCGATGTGGGCGACTATGTGGAAAGGTAAGACGTTGGAGCGGATGACAGAGAATCGATCCATTTGATGGTATTTGGAGTTTTTTGATTGGCGTTTAGTCTGGGCCCGGACATTGATGGGGAGTACAATTTTGATGTGGAGATGTATTTATCCCTAATGCTGTTTCCCTATCAGTATCATGAGGGAACAATTAAGTCCAGTTGCTTGCCCTCTGAGAAATGTGAAAAGTGCGCCAAGTGTCCCAAGCGGGATTACCGCAAGATGGCCGTGCGGGTAAGTGAGTGAGTGACTGGTCAAACAAAATATCATAGCTATCGCTTTAAATTCCCAAAGTTTGGTTTTAACTGTACGGACATTTTCGTCGAGTGTAAGCTGTCGGATCACATCTTCGACTGCTGCAAATACTTTCTGCCTCTCATCACCCCCTTCGGACGCTGTTTTATGCTTAATTCACTACAGAATAACCATCCTGGCTCTGAACATTGGTTGCCCATGCTCTTGGATCCGTCCAATCAGCGCGCCCTGATGCAATTGTTCACCCTACGTCCCGTTCAGGTCAACCTGCTGAATGAAGAAGATATACCGCATGCGGCTTTGCAGGGCATTGGTGTGATGGTCACAGATCCCGGGCAGCAAAAGACCTTTCACTTTCAGATGGAGGCAATGGAGAATGATCCGGATGTACACGAGATTGAGCCCGATGCCCGCAATTGTTATTTTCCGGAAGAAGTGCCAGAGTCGAGCATATATCGGGCTTACAGTTTTAGCACTTGCATCAGCGATTGTGCCAGGCAGTTCCAAATGGAGCTATGTAATTGCACTCCATATTGCATGAATCCGTTCGCCAATGCCAGATATCCGGATTGCGATTGGGCTGGGCATTTGTGCTTAGAGAGTCATTCAATGGTCAGGCCAGATGCGAAGCTGCTGCTAAACTATAAACTTGGAAAGAGGAGATGCACCTGCCTGCCCTCCTGTGCTGAAGGCGATCTCAAGGCGATCTACGAGTCGGTGTCGAGGTGAGTGAGGAGAAATCAATATTATAAAACAACACAGTACAACAAAAATTGATTTCATTCCGGTTGAGAAAACAATATTCAAAATTTATAAAAGTGTCTAAAATTGATTTTTCACAAATTTGTTAAAAGCAATCTTAAACGAAATGATGCGGGTAAAATTACTGTGAATAAACTTGGAAGTGCAATAAGTCAAATTCTTGTTTGTTGGGCTTGAATGGGAAAAAGACCCATTGAAGCCATTATTTTTAATTGATGTATTTTGGAATGCTGAACTCAAAAATTTTTGTATGGATACGTTTTTGAGTTTGAAATTTTTGTTCCTTTTTCGGAAGGTACCCATTCCTTTTAAGCCATATCTCGAGTTAGTTAATCAAAAGGGTATGCAATTCCAAATAATCTAGCTTAGGAACATTTTTCAATCGGTTTAGTAATTGGAATGCTAGAAGCAAAAATATTTTGAAAAAAAAATGATTTTTTTTCAAAAAAACGTGAAAAATTTGATTCACTAAAATCTGTAAATGGATAAAAATAAAAATCAAAAAAATTGTTTTTTCTTTTACACTCACAAAATGTAATTTTACGAAGAAAATAAGGTATTGATCTGTGGATAAATAACGAATTTGTGAGCAATTTTGTGAAAGTACTAAGAGTCAAATTTGACTATTTTACGTGTTTATTAAAAAGATTTTTTATACTCTGTACCGAAGGTACACAGAGTATGATTGGGTATATACAGAAGGAAGCATCTCCGACCCCATAAAGTATATATATTCTTGATCAGCATCAACAGCCGAGTCGATATAGCCAGTCCGTCGTCCGTCTGTCCGTCTGTCCGTATGAACGAAGAGATCTCAGAGATGGTAAGAGATAGAGGTTTAAAGTGTATGGAACATATATTTCTCTACTTGCAGGCAGATCAAGTTTAGTTTTGATTTTGCCACGCCCCCCGCCTCCCCGCAAATTAAAAAAAACTGAATATCTTCCACAATTTTGGAGTTAGGTTGTTCGAACCTTTTAGACATATATTCTACTCATCATTTCTTATCAAGCCCCCAATACATCGTTTTCCGATCAGATGAACAATAGTGGCGCTATGTGTAAAGAAAATTTAATGCAACGACAACAACAACACCCGCAGCCACTTACGAGAAAGAGAGAGCGAGAGGGCAATAGCTTACTGGACTGAGCCGCTTTCAGTTGCCCCCCTCCTTCTTTCCAATAGATATTTGTGTAAGTAGGCAAAGACCGAGTATGGGAGGAGCGATGCAATTGAGATGGCCTGCGGTCAGAAATCACGCGAGATTCCCGCGTGACTAATATAGATATGTTTATGTTAATAGGAAATTATATACAAATTTTATAATTTTACGAGTTAAGTACTAGGGTAATTCTACCCATCATTACTTATCGAGCCCGTACATTGTTTTTCAACCAGATGAACGATAGTCGAAAGAGTTGCCACCCCCAGATTTTGAAAAAACCTCACACTTTAAAGTTATCAGTTACATACAAACAGGTACAGAGTATATTACAGTCGGGCTTGACCGACTTTCTTACTTGTTTTATTTTCGCTTTTTGCTCAATGGACGAGTTTCAATAGCTGCCAAATCACAAAAAAATTAAGAGCAAGGCCAAAAACGAAGAAAAATAAAAATATTTTCTAATACATACATTAAACCAGGGACCGAAAATAACAGTTATGGAAGTGAAAAAAAATTACCACGAAATATGGATCCCCTGATAGAATGGAGTACATGAATCTTCATAATTTTGAATGGCGAGTCCTTAAATGGGATAAATTTTTATTTGCAATTTTTATCAGAAAAAAATTTTGAAATTGTTATATTATAATTTTTAAATAAAAATTTTGTTATAACAGTTAAATGGTAATTTTATATAAAAATTTTTGAATAACAGTTAAAACTAATTTTTATTATAAAAATTTAAATTAATTTTTATTTTGTAATTTTTATAATAAAAATTAACTTTTAATTGTTATTATAAAAATTACTAATCTAGTAGGTTTAAGTAAATTTTGTATCCTTCTATCAAAGATATTCTATAATTTACAAACGCCTACTAGATAAGTAATTTTTATAAAAATTTTTATAATAAAAAAATGTTCATAACAATTAAAAAAGTAATTTTTATTATAAAAATTACAAAATAAAAATTAATTTAAATTTTTATAATAAAAATTAGTTTTAACTGTTATTCAAAAATTTTATATAAAAAATTACCATTTAACTGTTAAAACAAAATTTTTATTTTAAAATCATAGAATAACGATTATTTTTAAATTTTTATGTAAAAATTAGAAAATAATTGTTATTTCAAAATTTTTATCCAAAAAGTTATAACAGTTACGGTCCCTGCATTAAACACTGAAATTTGACTGTTTGTACTTCTACTCAATTGCTCACAACTCTTTTATTTATCCATAGATATTCTTTATCGATAACTTTTTGTTTTCGTAGAAGTGCTATTCGTAAAAACAAATAAAAAAAATAACATCTATTTTTATCAGATTCAACCTTTTACAGATTTTAGGAAATCAAATTTTGCTCTATTTTAACTTACGAGAGCGTAAGTTGAAGTCGGCCCTGCTCGACTTCGATATACCCGTTACTTAGGGTAAGGTTTATATAAGAATATTTTATTATACCCGTTACTCGTAGAGTAAAAAGGGTATATTAAGTTCGTGCAAATGTATGTAACAGGCAGAAGGAAGCATTTCCGACCCCATAAAGTATATATATTCTTGATCAGCATCAATAGCCGAGTCGATATAGACATGTCCGTCTGTCCGTCTGTCCGTCCGTCCGTATGAACACCTAGGTCTCAGAGATGGTCAGAGATAGAGATTTGAGGTGTATGGAACATATATTTCTTATTCTTGCAGGCAGATCAAGTTTAGTTTTTTTTTTGCCACGCCCCCCGCCTCCCCGCAAATTGAAAAAACCTAATATCTTCCACAATTTTGGAGTTAGGTTGTTTGAATCTTTTAGACATATATTCTACTTATCATTACCTATCGAGCCCCCTTACATCGTTTTCCGATCAGACGAACGATAGTAGAGTTGCCACCCCCGCAATTTGAAAAACACCTCAAATATCCCGCAATTTTGGAGTTAGGTTGATCGAACCTTCTAGACATATATTCTACTCATCATTACCTATCGAGCCCCCATACATCGTTTTCCGATCAGATGAACGATAGTAGAGTTGCCACCCCCGCAATTTGAAAAACACCTTAAATATCCCACAATTTTGAAAAAATAGACTGTTCAAACCTTCTAGACATATATCTTAATCCTCATTACCTATCGATCCGCCATACATAATTTTTCGATCAGATGAACGATAGAAGAGTTGCCGCCCCCGCAATTTTAAAAGTACCTCATATCTCCCACAATTTTGAAAATAGACTGTTCAAACCTTCTAGACATATATCTTAATCTTTATTACCTATCGATCCGCCATACATCATTTTTCAATCAGATGAACTATATATGAGTTGCCGCCCCCGCAAATTGAAAAATACCTCATATCTCCCACAATTTTGAAAATAGATTATTCGAACCCTATAGACATATATTTTAATAATTATTACCTATCGATCAGCCGTACATCATTTCCTGATCAGATGAGCTATAGTACAGTTGCCTCCCCCGCAAATTGGAAAGAAACTCATATCTCCCACAATTTGGACATGTTTATATCCTGAGTAACGGGTATATGGAAGTCGAGCAGGGCCGACTTTAACTTACGCTCTCGTTAGATCACAACATGCCTAAATTGTGGGAGATATGAGGTTCTTTCCAAATTGCGGGGGTGGCAACTCTACTATAGCTCATCTGATTGGAAAATGCTTTTGGCGGATCGATAGGTAATGATGATTAAAATATAAGTCTAGAAGGTTCGAATAATCCATCTTCAAAATTGTGGGAGATATGAGGTATTTTTCCAATTGCGATCGTTCATCTGATCGGAAAATGATGTATGGTGGATCGATAGGTAATGACGATCATAACATATGTCCAGAAGGTTCGAACAATCTTTTCTAAAAATTGTGGAAGATATGAGTTTTTTCTATTGCGGGGCGGGAGGGGCGTGGCAAAAAATTTGAACAAATTGATCTGGGTGCAGACAAACAAGTCCGCACTGAAAATGGTAGCTCTAGCTCTTATAGTCTCTGAGATTTAGGTGTTCATACAGACGGACGGACCGACGTTCATCTGATCGGAAAATGATGTATGGTGGATCGATAGGTAATGACGATCATAACATATGTCTAGAAGGTTCGAACAATCTTTTCTAAAAATTGTGGAAGATATGAGGTTTTTTTCATATTGCGGGGGCGGGAGGGGGCGTGGCAAAAATTTGAAACAAACTTGATCTGGGTGCAGACAAAACAAATCCGCACTGAAAAAATGGTAGCTCTAGCTCTTATAGTCTCTGAGATTTAGGTGTTCATACAGACGGACGGACTGACGGACAGACGGACAGACGGACATGTCTATATCAACTCGGCTGTTGATGCTGATCAAGAATATATATACTTTAAGGGGTCGGAGATGCTTCCTTCTGCCGGTTAAATACATTAGCACGAACTTAGTATGCCCTTTTTACTCTACGAGTAACGGGTATAAAAATCTAACTCAAAAACGTATCCATTCAAAAATTGTTGAATTTATTTTTGAGTTCAGCATTCTGAAGTTAATAAGAAACAAGTAAGAAAGTCGGTCAATCCCGACTGTAATATACTCTGTACCTGTTTGTATGTAACTGATAACTTTAAAGTGTGAGGTTATTTCAAAATCTGGGGGTGGCAACTCTTTCGACTATCGTTCGTCTGGTTGTAAAACGATGTATGGGGGCTCGATAAGTAATGATGAGTAGAATTACCCTGGTACATAACTTTTAAAATTATAAAATTTGTATATAATTTCCTATTATCATAAACGTATCTATATTAGTCACGCGGAAATCACGAGTGATTTCTGACCGCAGGCCATCTCAATTGCATCGCTCCTCTCAAAATTGGTCTTTGCCTCCTTACACAAATATCTATTGAAAAGAAGGGAGGGGGGAAACTGAGAGCGGCGCAGTTCAATTAGATACCGCCGTCAAGCAAAGTCCAATTGGGAAATTACCAGATAGCTTTTGCTCTCTCGCTCTCTCTTTCTCGTAAGTTCTACCAATCGCTGCGGTGTCGTTGTTGCTGTTGCTTTGAATTTTCTTTTACTTATAGCTCTAATATCGTTCATCTGATCGAAAAACGTTGTATGGCGGGTCGATTAATAATGAGTAGTAGAACATATGTCTAGAATGTTCGAACTATATATCTTCAAAATTGTGGGAGTTATTACGTTTTTTTAATTTGCGGGGGAGGCAGGGGGCGTGGCGTAAAATAAAAATTAACTTGATCTGCCTGCAGGTATAAGAATTATACGTTCCATACACTTCAAACCTCTAGCTCTTACCATCTCTGAGATCTGTTTGTTCATACGGACATACTGACATGGCTATATCGACTCGGCTGTTGATGCTGATCAATAATATATATAGTTTATAGGGTCGGAGATTCTTCCTTCAGGCTGTTACAATTTACCCGTTACTCGTAGAGTAAAAAGGGTACTCTAAGTTCGTGCAAATTTATGTAACAGGCAGAAGGAAGCATCTCCGACCCCTTTAAGAATATACATACATTCTAGCCGAGTCAAATAAATCCTGTCCGTCCGTCCGCATAGATCTCATTAACTATAAGAGCTAGAGCTTCCATTTTTTTAGGGTCCCGCCCCTGTAATAGAAAATGTTGAATAACTCCTACAATTTAACAGATATCAGGCTCTCATTTTGCATTTATACGTATGTATTTGCTCAATATCTGGAACATTTTCAGAAAGATCGAATAATAAATAGCTGAACTATAAAAATTTAAACTTTTCCATTGTTTTGGTACTACTGTGCGCTGTCAGCCAACTTAATGTCAACCTTTACATTTGATGATAACATTAACATAAAAAGTTAATGTTAATATTAAATGTTAATGTTTTATGTTAACACTATCAATGGATGTTAATATTAACAATTTGTGATGTAATAAAAGATTTATTATTGATCCGTTTCCTTAGTAACGGGTGTGTCGAAGTCTAGCAGGGCCGACTTTAACTTACACTTTCATGATTTGATATCAAGGAACCTAGTAACCATATTCACGCCGAAGCTAACCTTAAAAAACACCTCTAAAATGCGACAACCTCAGCCAAAGCCGGAAATAAAGATGTGGGACTAGGTATCGTCACCTGTGACGATCTTATATACCTTTTTGGAGCACCGCGATCGTATTTTTTCAGTATTTCTTTGCACCAATTCAAGTTTTTTGCGATTGTGATTGATTTTTGAGCGATTGTCAAATTATACGGAATCCAACGCGAAGGTGACGGCAAGGTGTTCATGCAAAATCTTACATATGTTAGTGGAAACCCCGGTCACATGACGATCCGGCCTTTTCAGTTCACGCTCAGCATCGATGTTTTCTGGCACGGAATTCGTCGCTGAGCGAACTACGACCTTGATTTTATTCACAATACCAGCGAAAAACAGAGGAGATTGCTGGTGCTTTATCGCCTTATAAAGAACTGAGTTCTTCGATAATCTCTTGTTGAAATAATCAACGTCGAAAGGTGTGGTTAACACTCACGAGGCTTTGATGTGAAACATGTTTATTGAAATAGTTTATATATACCGTGGAAAATGCCACGGCTGTCTTGAAA
Organism: Lordiphosa mommai; assembly: GCA_018904225.1. Lineage (NCBI taxonomy): Eukaryota > Metazoa > Arthropoda > Insecta > Diptera > Drosophilidae > Lordiphosa > Lordiphosa mommai. The sequence continues at coordinate 33,393 of JAEIFT010000937.1, forward strand.
AACAGAGTTGGAAGCAGTGTCCCAGATCCCTGACCGCAGACTCCAGACGCCCGATCCCTGAGCCCCCATCCGAAATCCCATATACCAGATCCCTGATCTCTGGTCCCAGATCCCTAATCCCAGATCCCACATTTCTGATCCCTAATCCCAGACCCCCGATCCCAGATCCGTGAACCAAGATCCCTGATCCCAAATCCATGAGCCCAGATCCCCCATCCCTGATCCCTGATCCGAGATCCCTGATCCCAGATCCCCGATCCGAGATTCCAGATCTCAGATCCGAGATCCCTGATCCGAGATCCCAAATCACTGATCCCTGATGCCAGACCCCTGATACCCCATCCCAAATCCCTAATCCCTGATCCCTGATTCACATCCCTAATCCCAGACCCCCTGAACCCAGATCCGTGAGCCCAGATCCCCCATCCCTGATCCCAGACCCCTGATCCCCCATCCCTGGTCCCAGATCCCTGATCACTGGTCCCTGATCTCAAGTCACTGTTCCCACATCTCTGATCCCTAATCCCAGACCCCAGATCCCCCATCCCTGATCCCAGACCCCTGATTCCCCATACCAAATCCCAGATCCCTCATCCCTATTCCTTGATCCCAGATCCCACATCGCAAATCCCAGATCCCCAATCCCAAATCTCAGATGCCCCATCCCCGGTCCCAGATCCCTGTACCCAGATCCCCCATCCCTGATCACAGACCCCTGATCCCCCATCCCTAATCCCAGATCCCCCATCCCGAATCCCTAATCCTTGATCCCAGATCCCCCCTATCCCAAATCCTAGTTGCCCCATCCCTGGTCCCAGATCCCTGTTCCTAAATCCCTGATCCCACATCTCTGATCCCTAATCCCAGATCCTAGATCCCTGATCCCAGATCCGTGAGCCCAGATCCCCCATCCCTGATCTCAGACCCCTGATCCCCCATCCCAAATCCCTAATCCCAGATCCCACATCTCTGATCCCAAATCCCTGATCCGAGATCCCAGATCGCTGGTCCCAGATCCCTGATCCCAGATTCCTCTTCTACCAAATTTAATTGAAAGTGCACGGTTGGCCAGGCGATTGCTTGCGCTCCAACATTGCTTTCCCATATTGGTCAAGTGGCCATGGTCAAGTGGCCATTGACAAATGGCCATGGTCAAGTAGCCATGGGCAAGTAGCCACGGTTGGCCAGGCTATTGCTTGGTGTATACCAGTGAGCAATATGCAATATGCGTTATAGCGGAGTTACACAGGGCGCATCATTGTCGAAGATGCAAAAAAATGATGCAGGCGTTTAGACCGCAGCCGCATCATTGAAACAGCTGTTCGCCATGCCAAACGTAAACAAACCGAATTAGTAAGAAGAAGAGAACAAATGTAATTTATTGATATAGAGACAATTATGAGCGATAATATGTTAAATGTGGCACGTGGTGTATTTGGCAACAGCACTGCGTTCACCAAAATGAAAATAGAGCTTGTTTCTGCAGATCATTAATTTTTTTAAACTACGCGGTCCAATTATGTTGTTGTTGCTTATCGAAATTCGATGGCAGAATCAGCTGCTCGCTATCGACGCTGTGAAACAATACTCGATACTCCCTCAATATACGGTCACTCTTTCCGCATCATTGCCGCATCATTAAACATGCGGCTCTTCTTCTATCCACAGGTTTCTTATGGGAAACAATTCCGCACCTTCCGTTTAACGGAAAATTTCAATGATGCGGCCGGTCTAAACAGCGTATTATGCGTTACGCGTTATGCGTTATTTCCAAATTGAATTTTTACCCCTACTATAATATCATCGTACCGAAATTAAAGATGTTTCACATT
>JAEIFT010000938.1:0-35113 GCA_018904225.1 Lordiphosa mommai
ATACTCTGGCAAATCATCATGAATAGAACAACGCTTCGAAATTATCCAAATTTACAATTATTTACAGATAAAAAACAAATGGATCGGAAGATGCTGCCAATATGTTGAAGAGGCTCTCAAAGAGAAGAACTCCCTGAGGCAGCTAAAGGCACCTAAAACTTTTGATTTAGGTAAGAGAAATAAAAAAAGAACTTATTTACAAAAATATGGCAGGAGTAAAAATTAGAATTTTAATTTCCATCAAAGTTAAAAATAGCGTGCCCAAAGCAAACAGTATTTTTATTTTTAAAACAACTAATATATGGATGATTACACGAAAAATAATCACACTTACGCAAATAATTAAAATAAATGAGAAAAACACACAAAACTTCGATACTATTGAGGTTCCTATTTACAGCTTTATACAGTAAGTTCATAGATACAAGACGAAATTTTGAAAAAAAAAAAAAAAAAAAAAAAAAAAAAAAAAAAAAAATAGCAAGCAATTATAAATAATTAAATTTTTTTGGAAGTCTTCCAATTTTCAAAAAATGTTTGACCGTGAATTAGTCATATTTCGAAGAAAACCCTGAAAATAAGCACCAACTACTTTTCAACAAAGATTGCAAAAAAAAAATTATTCAACCAAAAAAATTCAGTACAGAAATTTTTCTGTATCACCACATATACATCAATCAACAGAAAACCCATTACCCCCCCCAAAAACAAAATTACAATTCATTTCCTAGTTTTTAACTGAAAGCAGACCAAATTACCTAAAATTTGGTGATTTTTGAAAACTGAAATCGGTCAACATAGAAAGATAAAATTTTTAAAAAAATTCTGACACATTGAGGGTATCATATTGCAATCGTTGAGCAATTTCCCATAAGATGGGTTCAATAAAATTTTGTAGAGCAAATGCAATATTGATTTTTTGCATCCTCACTTGTTCCTGGGCGCCACAGTGCGACGATTCACCTGTTTTTCACTTCTTAAATGAACAGAAGTGCTAATCTGTGGATGCAATATCTGATGGATGGAGCCTAAATGACTTGGCTCAAACACAAAGTTTGTACAGGATGGATCCCACCAGATGTGGTTTGTTCTGGACGTTCCGTCTTTCTCGTCAAATACCCCACTAGCTTCTTACGGAAACTCGGCATTTCAAATTTGCACCGTCATTTCTAATGATATAAGTACCGAAATCCTTTGTAAAGCTTTTTTTTTTTTTAGGGTATGGCTCTGAACCACTTTTGAACCGGTTTTAGCCGTTTTAAGTCACTTTTAAAAAAAATTTTTTTTTTTTTTTTTCTTTCGATCCAACATATAAGGAAGAAGGAAGTATCTGCGACCCCGATCAGCATCAATAATCGAGTCGATATAGACATATCCGTCTGTCCGTAAGAACGCTAAGATCTCAGAGATCATAAGAGCTAAAGGTTTGAAGTGTATGGAATATATAATTCTTATACTAGATCTCAGTGATAATAGAAAAAGTCTCATATCATCCATAATTTTGCAGGTTGGATTGCTCCGGACCTTTTTGAGATTTGTTCACTTATTATTACTTATCGATCAACTGTGCATTATATCACAATCAGATGAACGAAAGTCTAATTATAAACAATATAATGTTTTCTTATTTCAACAATTCTTAAAAGTGTGAGTTCAGTGTGTATTTGAACTTGTTTCAAAAAGAAAAATAATTAAATAAATAATTATCGCAAACCTTATCAGAGATAATATGTGGGACACAGGGACAAAAGTGCAATCACAAAGTAAGGCACTAACACTAACCTCCTTCCCCATAAGGAAACTGTAGGTATGCCCATGGCTACGTGCAGGCTCAACATAAATTATTTATACGAGCAGAAAGCTACTCAAAAATGGCAGACAGTTAGCTCATGCAGGACAGTCGCGAAAACGCTCATTAGAGCAAACTGCGGGGCAGTTGTAAGATCTATTACAGGTCATTAGCTGGTCGGAGCACATGCCGCCATGATTAGGTGTACCCTACAATGAGTTCTGCAGAAGCTGCAGGGACAAAAAAGAAGAAGTGGTATCTGTGTTCTGCTCTCGGTCGTCGAAGACAAAAATTCCTCGACTTATACTTCCTAACAGCTATATCCGTGCTGGATATGCCTCAAAACAAATGTGAGGATTCATTAAGGCTTCTTTCTAAAGGATTAAATCACAAAGGAACTCATGAAATTGGAATTAATTTAGGTCCCAAAAATAGAAGGAATGAACTAGAATTTCTAGCTCTTTCTGTTCAGTTACTTCTTCATACTTCAAAATCCAAATTAAAAACGATATTAACTCAATTTAAAGTGCAAAATTCCCTACAATTCAGGAACAAACAAATTTTATTTAAAATACATTTTTTAAGTGTAAACGATTCTTAAAAGTTTGCGTATTTGAACTTGTTTAAAAAAGAAAAATGGATTTCAAGCTTGTTTAACGCTTTCTCAATCATCCCACGCAGAATTTGAATGTTTACACAATTTACGTTTGATTTTGGGATTTCCTCCTGGTGGTCTATCATAAATCATTGTCTAACCTTTTTTTTTTGCCGCATCGTCTATCAATACGTAACCTGACAATTGGCCAAACGTGTGACTTTAGCATAACCCACTTACTAACAAAAAAAAAAGAAGGAAAATTCCACAAATTGGTTATGCCATCAATCATAGATCAGTCGCTTGACTCTGAATATGAGCAGCTCTCTCATTCATTGTCAGTTTTATCTTGGAGCATACGCTTGCCATTCCATTATTCCATTATGCACAAACCCATTTGAAAGTTGGCTCTTATCTCAGGCCATATCAGAAAAACGGTGCAATTTTTATTTTTATTTTTTTTTGCCATGTTTTTGTTTTGGCTACCGTAAAATGCACTCAAGATTGGACTGGTCCAGCGCTAAAATGTTGTTGCCCAAACACAAAAAAAAGGCAGCTAATCAAAGTTCAAACCACACCCAGCTAGCTAGCTGATTCGTCGTCTTTTAATCGTGTTTATCGTGAGGGGCAATTCATTTGGCATGCAGTCGGCATTTGCTTTTATTTCCACGTAATTGCGAATCTTTTGATGCGATCCGAACGACGCAAACTATATCATCGCAATATGCATATTGATTGATTGTCAACTTTTGTTTGTAGGCGTCGTCATACCTTCTAAAAAAGCAATTTGCACGTGCTCAATTTGTGTGCCCCCTGCATATGGAATGAGTTTAGTTGGTGCTGTGGCGGTGTGGCACCTTCTTCATTTTTTACTGCTGCACCCAGTCAGTCAGTCATGGATTGTCACGTTTTCGTGTGTCTTTCTGGAAATTCTTCAATATAGTCGCCCACTTTTGATAAATGGTTTATGTAACTGCCAACCTTTAAAAAATAGTGTGCGAAATTAGCCTACAGGAATTACGCGCCAGACTTCAGTTTACAACTGCCGACAAGTGCAAGGCACTCAATCAATTAGCCAAGCTTTTTTTTTACTTTTATCAATTTCCGTGGCGTTTGGTTTACTGCGTTGCAGTCGAATTTTCATTTACTGATAATACAATGTTATGAAAAAACTTGGCTAAAAACAGCACAATTTTTTATGTTAAAAATTAATGGTAACAGTTAGACAGGAAAAACTATCATGGAATTAAACAACTTTACCTACTTTGAAGTGATCTTCGAGTGACAAAAACTTTGTTGCTTTCATTGATAGCATTTTAAAATTATGCAATTAAGAATATTTTATGCTTAAAAACAGATCTGCAAAAATTTATTTAAAAAAATCAGAAGACTTTATTCTATAGCTGCCATAGAACCGATCGGTCGGAAAATGGATCTTAGTGAGAAAATCTTTTTGATGTTCGGCACGAAAGATTTTTTGGTGACGGGAAAATTTTAATAATATTCAATTTCAAAGTAACGCATAACGCTCACACGGACACAGGACACACACTCAAAGCATATCTCCAGTGTTAGGGAGTACCTAGGTATATACTTATATACACATTTGGTGTACCGATCTGCCAAATGAATAGGAATATATTTCTTCTATTTAAAATTAAAAAAACAAAATTTTTAAGCTCTATGGACGAATTGAATTGAAAAATAATATTTAAAGATAAACGTTTTTATCCCTTTCAACCAAGAACTCTCGAATATTGTTCAGAGATTTTGCCAACCAACCAAAGCCAATACACAAACCGACCAAAGAATGCGACAATAATCTAGTTAGCATAGATAAAAATATATTTAGGGTTGAAGTTCTTCGAGAGATTTACAAACCAACCATTGTCAAAATCACAAAATTGAGCTAAATTCATGTTTTAAAAATAATTTATTGAATTCCGAACATCAGATTGAAGATTTAAGTACGAAAGACTTGGAACAATTCTAGAATTCTTGTATCAATCATTTCGGGTTCTGATCTGCCAAAACATATCTAACGAGAAGGCAAAGCTAACTTCGACTGTGCCAAGTTTCTAATACACTTGAAAAACTTTTTAAAATATATATAGGATATAGATATCAGATATTTAAAATTTTTAAGTCATCGATAACAAAATTTGATACCATAAAAAAAACGTTTCTTAGTAAAACACATTTTTCCGACCGATCGGTCCTATGACCACCTTTTTATATGCTTTATATGATATAGTCATCCGATTTTGATAAATTTTTCAAAATTATGTGAAAGCATGTAAAACTAACATACCAAGATTAGTGACGCTACGATGGAAAACAAAAAGTTTTCTCCCAACGCGCTGTCCGACCGACCGTTTCTATGGCAGCTATATGTATAGTCATCCGATTTTTGATAAATTTTTCAAAGAATTATGTGGCAGCATATAGAACTAAATATACATATAATACCAAGATTAGTGACGCTACGATGGAAAACAAAAAGTTTTCTAACAGAAGTAGTTCTTAGACCGATCGTTCCTATGGCGGCTATATGATATAGGCATCCGATCCGGCGTGTAAAATTTAGAAGACTCTGTGGCAAATTTCAGCTCGATAGCTTATGAGAGACTAGTTCGCGTAGAAACACGGACAGACAGACGGACGGACAAGCGGAATTGAACTCAGCTCATCGTCCTAATCAAGAATATATAAGGTTTATGGGGTCGGAAATGAATATTTCTATGGTTTACAAACTTCTGGAGCGAATTAAATATACACTTTTCAAGTGTATAAAAAAATATGATTTAAGTTATACGATAAAATTAGTTTGATCATATAATATAATTTAGGCGACATTTCAGGTTCCGACCTGCATTAAAATTTTAAGTACGCGTCGAACCTGATTGTACTGATTTCATTAAATCTGGAATCCACCTTCACCTGAGATTTATTGGGTTGAGTTTAGTCCAGATATCTTATTTTCGTCTGTGTAGACATTTATCTTTCTGGAACTGCAAAATTTCTACTAGATATTTGATTAGAAGGAACAGACTTTAGTATTGAAAATGCTCGCACATCTTGGTAGGTAGAATATTATTTAAAGATCTTTCCAAAATTTTAAAACATTTTCGGTGTATGTTCTTATGGACTATTTTCGAAGGAATCTATAACATCTTTGATGGGGTTTATATTTGACATTGGGTACATTGCTTTCTTTGTTCCTCTAAACTTTCATCCTTTACAGTCAGTTAGTATTTTCATCCAGAATTTATTTCGTCTAAAAATTACTAAATAATCTGAACCGAAAGTGGTTCGGTTCGGGTTCAGGAGTTCGAGGTATACAAAATGTAGAATGTTCGGTTTATGGTGTTTAATTCAACCCGAACCAAACCGGATTTTAATGGTTTGGTTCCGGAACGGTTTACGCTTTGAGTAAATCCAAGTATAAAAAATAATGTTCGATTGACAAAGAATGGAAATTGCTAAAGGATTCAAGGTCGCCTCATTTTTAAGCGGATCTATCCCAGGTGTTCCACAAATCGCTTTCGACCCCAAAACGACCCACTGCCCATACGATTTGAGTCGAAAGCGACCCAAGTGTTCAGGGTATGTAAAATTCGCTTGGGTAAATTAATTAAATATCCTTTTCTTATTTCGGAATATCCATCGTCAAGGTTGGAAAAAAGAGTTGAATGTAGAAATCGGTGGAAATTAATGCAATTTTTTTTTTTTTTTATATATTTTTTCAATTCTGGACAATCTACCCATTTGGATTATGGGCTGTATAAATTCCACTTGGCCGTAGATGCTTCCTTCAAAACGTTACTATATTTGGATAAAATTATTATACCCTGTTATTATACCCTTTAATTTATTAAAAGGAACAGAATAAAACAATAATTTTAGCCTATGTAAATAGCTAACCCCTTTTCTCTAGTTAAATCATAGGGAATCAACTAACGTTTAAAGACATCGTTAGTGAAATTAATGTATGATAATTGGGCTGGTGATGAGGTCTCACGACGAGTCGTCAGAAGAGAGTACTTCCATATGCAGATGTAATTGCAAACTAGGGAAAGGTAACCACGCGTCTTAACCAATGACAATTGATGTAATTTATACAACAACTTGGTTGGTTGTCCATTATTTTCTTTTTCTTTTCACAGCCATCATTATGTAGCATTTATACCCTTAAAGATAGCTAAATTGTAGATGATCTTCATCATCAACGGAACACCACACTACACCAAACACCTGGTGGGGGCCTTAAACTGGCCCACTGATTGTATTATTATACACACACCACAATGAGTTTTCATTTCGTGCCCTCACACCAAAGAAAATTAATGCTGGCATTGTGTTGCATTTATATGATTAAGCAGAAGTGTTCATTATTGGAATGGGGAGGAGGATGGGAAGCACGAAGTGGAGATGGCCCAGCTGCAATCAGCGTCCAGTTGTTGTAAACAAATTGAAGTGGCACCGCGGAGGGGCCCATTGCTGATGCATGCATCCAAATCCAAATCCAAAGTGCCAAGCCCACAGACGACATGGACGTGCCTTCATTAGGCCATGCAGAGCGCGTAGGCAAAATGTAAACACACACACGACTGACTGCGGTTCGTGTGCTATGCGTAATTTTAATTGATTTCATTTACGCATTTTTGACCAATGTTTTCCCACAAACGGCGATGGATTCAGCGGATGCCGGTGCAGCCAATGCAGCTCATTTAGCATGAACTCGGAGCGTTGATGGACAGCACCCAGTCTAGAATTTGGCATAAGACTTTATTTTGGTTTCGTTCCAAGTCGAAGCATAATTTTGCATACATTTTTTTTTTTTTTAGAAGTAAAAACTATCCTGCGCTTTGATCTATTTTGGGGAAGCGACGACTGTGGCAAAAAGATGCGACTCTTCAGTGAAATTTCTTTTTGTTTTTATGCACCGAAAGATATTACAAGTTTTTAATTACCACAAAAAGTGCAAGCACTGTCTGACGACCACATTTTTGGGGTAAATTTGAAAATCATTTAAATAGCTTATAAATAAGTTTAGAAAGGCTTATGATATAACAGGCAGTTCTGGTGGTAAAATCAATTATGAAGATTAGTTACTGTTCGGTTATATCAAATATCCAATACTGAAAAGGTTTTTCGTACTCAGAGAAATTTTGCACGACGTGCACGTACCGAACACGAAAGATGCACGCACACGTGCTTACATTTTAGGCACCGTACTGAGTAAAGGAAAATATCGTAGCTAGCAGTATTAATAAAATATATTTACACTTCCATTATATTTAACAACTTTGTGATTAAAAGCGTTTTACTATTCTACATGATTTGCCATTTTTTTAACAAAAAAAAAAAAGAAAAATACAAATTTGTGCATTTTCGTGCTGGATTAACTTAACACGCCATGCACGAACATGTCCAAAATGTAACGTGCGTATTCGGGCCCCAATAAAACTCGTCCAACGCCCATTTAGTAATTGATTTGTTCCTTAAATTCATTTTGATTGTTGCGAGGCCAACGAATATATCAGATCAGCAGATGTGAATGTGGAAGTGGACGCATTACGTAGTAAAGACCTTTGAAAATGTATCGATAATCTGTAGAATCTGTTCGTGTTCCAATTCCATGGTCCAATTGCTTGGCTCGCAAAAGACTCATAATGAGTTTCTCATATAAAATTTTGATAGGATTTTACAGTAAAATTTGACCAATTTGAATTTTCAGCTTGACTATTACTCATAGAAACTCATGTGAGAAGTCAGACAAGTGAAAATACAGCTTTAGTTGATAAGTTGTGTGCCTAGTCAATGATTGACGAACTTAAGCAACAGGCAATAAATCTCAATTGAAGTTGAAGTTAAACCGAAAAAGTCGCGTTTTTGTACTACCCTCGAATCCTATCCTTCCCTCCAAGTATCTTTTGCGCAGCCTGCCAACCTTCACAATCCCAAGTAATACCACCCAACGTTGGAAAACTCACCCTAGCCACATTCTTACAATCGATGACAGAACGCTTAAACCTAGAAGGTCATCGATAATTTAATGTACGTTGGATGTACATGCATTTTGGTAGTCGAATCGAACGATAACCTTCAGAGTATAACTCTGGAAATCGGGTATAAAAAATTCTGCTTTACCTTTTTAAGGCCCAATTTTAAGTCAAATTGAACTTCAGGTTAGTTGAACTCCAGACAAATTTTGTTGCTCGAGCTAACTGGAGTTCGAGTACTTAAGCTTTCTCAATGCCAGAAGCACCCATCCTCGATAAATTGCTATCGGGTTAACCGAATCGGTTTAAGCGAATGTTTCTGAACATAAATCGTTGAACAAATTTGTCATCGGCTAGATAAGTTAGATAGTTGGGACTCTATTTCTGTTTTCTCTCGTATTATTAATTCGTTGCTCTTTCTCTTTAAATTCTATTTTATTGCGTGAATATAATAATTTCGATTATTCATAATAATCAAAATAAACTTATGTTTGCCTATCGACGATTTTATCGATATTTCTATCGAGACTACACTGGAGTTAAAATATTAACATGAACAATAGGCTGCTGATTAAGTTTTGATGCTCGGCCATCCGCTAACCGTAGTATAAGACACTCAAATTATTACTGAACTCAGGTAAGTTAAACTAACCTGACATTAAGAAATTGGGTCAAAGATGCCTGTTTTTCCTGTAATCCATTAGAAAATCTTAGAAAGATCAATTCTTAGTGATATATAACTATTTGTTTGGCGAAAACGCTTTCGACCAGACAATTTCCATTAAATTTAGTATTTTAAAGGTGGAAAGCTATTTGAAGAACACATGGGACTAGCTTTTAAGTCGGCTCATTCAGGTGGGGATTTTTTTTTCCTTCAAAATATTCGAATTGACGGGACAATCGATTTTTGTTACTCACTTACAATTTAATTTTGTTTTCATTTAAAGAAATATTTGCGAGCAAATCGATTTTGATTACGAAGAAAACTTCGAAAACCTTGTGTTAAGGTACCACCTTTCCAATATAAACACAATAGAGAGAGTGACCGTATAACAAAAAGTTTTGAGTAAGATTGTTTCAAAAAAAAGACAAACGTTCGATGCAAATAACAAAATAAGTAAATTTCTCATTAAAAGTCCTTTTACAAACTTTTAATGAAAGTGGCCAATCGGATCTGGTCACACCAAAAGTAACCAAGGTTTAAACTATAATTAGCGGCCAATGTAATAGTTCTTTGCCAAAATTCACCAAAGGCACGCCGGAAGGGAATATAATTTAAATTTAATAGACGAAGTATCGCGTAACACACTCGCATTTATAGATTCCCACCAATAGAATAGGACACCCCTTATGTCTGAGCATGCTAGAGACTTAATTTTTTTTTTTAAATTAAAGTTCATTTAATAGTTGCAATATATCCACAAGAAAGACTTAGCGGCAAAGTTTTAAGTATTAACCAAAAACCGAACAAATTTGGGGTCCACCTAGAACCTTCTAACTTCGATATTGTGGCTCTGTCAGTTTTTTTGCGCTTTATAAGGGAAGGGTGGACTTGTTCCAAATTGGAAGCAAACTCGATCTGCGTACGAGTCTATATCTCTTATAGTCTCTGAGATCGACGCGTTCACGGACATGGCCCAATCGACTTGACTTTGACCCTGTTCAAGTATATATATACTTTATATCAGTGTCCGGCGCGTCGGCAACTATTGTTCATAGAAAACTGCGCTGCGATAGTATATGCACGTTGCGCAGCTTCCAACTTCATATCGGTTGCCTCGCTCACTTTACAAAAGCAAAAATGTGATTGTGTTGATTGCCTACCACTGCATTATAGGGACGGAAATGTTTCCTTCTCACTGTTACATACTTTTGCACAACTTCTTAATACTTTTTTAATCGTTTTTGTGGGTGCAGGGTATATATCTAATGGAGTAGAACCAGGAGATAAAGTCGACAAAGTCCAGTTTGTGGGGACAATTTAAAAATCGGGAAACTCCTTGTTTAGAGGCTCCTAATCTGTCCAGTTTTTGTGTCCAATTTAGTTTTAAATGTTACATTAATCAAAACCCTGATTAATTCAGGACCCAGCTAAAATTTTAAAAGTTTTTGGAATACTTTTTATTAATATTCAAGAAAAATTTAAGGATTTACATACAAACCAATTTCAAAGTTTTGTTTTTTCCAACTTTGATTAAGCCGTTTGGCCTGAGCGTTGATGAATCAGTCAGTCAGTCTGGACTAAAATATGCATGTATGTATATAGAACTATTCCAGTTGCGTTCAACTTGAACATTTGGCATCATTTGTTGCCCTAATCAGCCCAACCAATTTTAGTTTTTTAAATTTGTGAGGAGTATTGGAAGCAACACACAAAAACGAGGCATACAGCTGTCTAAGAATGTTCGTTCTTTTGGCCCTTTGGCTGGCAGACAGTCTTTGAAAGTGATACCACAAGACGTGCACACACACACACACTTTTACAGATCATTGGGTACGTCAAACACTTGAACGTGTCAGCCTTTAACACTTTACATTTGATTTGCGTTGTCTTTTCAAAAATGCGTCTGTCGTCGTTTTTTTTTCTTCTTCTCTTTTTTCTTCAGTTCTTTGGACATTCGTACAAACATTTCAAAGGTTCCCCCAAAAATACAAAATGAAAAGAAAGAAAAAAAAAATATATATTTAAAGAAACCAAAAAATGAGAGAATTCTAAAAAAGCATAAACTGGCTGGGTTGTTGGTTGTGAACGGCACTTCATATGACGACCCTTTTTCAGTGGACATTGGAGGGCTTTAAGATCGAGATTGTCGCTGTCTTTATCATTGGGCATCTCTTACGTGTGTGTGTGTGTGAGTGTGTATACCTTTGCCGCTGACACTCGCACATATTTTAATTTTCCTGCTGAAATTGTAGACAATACAAATATTTTTTTTACTTTAAACGCGCCTCTTCACACTTGCGGCATACGTATTGAATTACATGCCGACGCGGCTGCTGACAGAACAGCATCCTCTCCTTGCCAGCTTCAATCATTGAAACTGCCGTCTCAGCTCCAAAGTGAAGACAAAAACCCAAGTGGATGTGTGTGTTGGGGTGAGGAGGTGAACAGAGACGATGGACTGCATCAATTTCAGCGCTTTTGGGTGACATTATTCAATTTAAGTGTGTTTTCTGTAGAATCTTCACAAGATGAGCGCCCGAGCAGCATCATTCATTCACTTGGCCTGACAGGAAATCTTCAATTGCGGCTGGCAGAATTGTTGTTCGCCTATTTGGCTAGGCCTTTTGAAACTGCGCAAAACTTGACATGGCAAACTATTAGGACCACCCAAAATGTTAGCTTCGAGAGAGAAGAAAAAACACACACACACACATAAACAGCTAGAAGAAATTATGCGCAGCCGCTGCTGCCTTTTCAATTACAAATCAAACGTCAGTCAAACTATTCAACCGTTTCTTTTTTTCTTTTTTTTTTTTTTGGTGCCAAGCAAATAAAAATATTTGGAAATTACATGCGTACGTACATACGTACATACATAAATATAGAGTATGTATTATATAAATAATCATTATAAATGCATGAATGCGGTATAATGGGTGGCCTGCGTAGACCACATACAAACATACATCCACGTACCATATGTATGCTTGTAATAGCAAACAAAAGTTCATAGCAAAATCAATAAAACAAATGCCACTAAAAGAGAATTTTCATACAAATTAAAAAAATATACAAGAAGGTCCAAGGATTGACTCCCTGTTTGAAATTAATTCGTTCATGTTCTCAATTCCACTTCCCACAAGTTTGTCGGTAGTGAACGATCTTGCGGTAATCTTCCCAGAAAACCCATCTAATGCTATATACCAGGAAGTAAAAGACCCCCAAGTTCACATTTTCCTATCTTAAAGGAACGCATCTCCTTAGGTTAACAGAAGTAAAGTATCTGGTTGATATTTTTGACTTTCGCAATTTACTGCATATCTCACATATCATCAGTGTGCCATTGACACTTGAAACGAAAGGTTCTTTCAAGAACTGTCAGCAGAATTATATAAAAAAAATTAAACAAAATAAACTTGCCCCATAGACCCCCAAATGCAAAAGTTGTGGTACCTATTTTATCTGATAATACTAGTTCGAAAATGATCTACCACATTAAGAAGAACTTATGATATATATTTTTTTATGCAAAAATTAAGGATAAATTAATAATATTTGAAAAATAATTGAACCAAAAAATATATGCAAAAGAAATAAGATGAAATTGTTAATTTTATTGAAAATTTTAGTATATACCAAATGGTTTCCTAAAATTTTTAAGTCTTTTCTAACGTTTACCCTACGTTTTCCCCGAAGAAATCCCTGATTATAGCAATAAATTGAAATAACAAAAAAAAAACTTTAGAACCGAAACTGTACCGGTACAATGTTTCGGTTTCTTTTCGGTCAATTCGGTTCCAAAAAATAAAGGTTCCGGAATACAGGTTCTCAAAAAAATTAGTAATAACGGTTACGGTTCTGGTTCTGAGATTCAATCGGTTCTTTTCGGTATACGGTTCCGGTTTGACACTCTGCTTGGACCACGAATTTTCATACTTGATCCAAGTAGCACTCTCTGCTCAGTTACTTCTTCCCACTTCCCACGCCTATAAATTCCAATTTTGAGAACGAAAATTCTCAATTTCAAGAACGAAATCTCCTAAAAATTTAAGAACGAATAAATTGTTTTTCAAGAGCATTCGTACTCAACTTATTTGTTCTAAATTTTTTTTCCTAAGTGTATGAATGAATGAACTAGAATTTCTTACTCTAACATATACATACAAAATTTGTAAGCTAACCTTTTCTCACTTGACACTTGGCATTTTTTTAGTGTTTTTCTGTGGTTTTGTGCAGCCACACATCCATCCAAATATGTGTGCTGAAGCCTTTTCTCTCAATCTCAAGCTCTTAAGCTCTGAAATTGAAATATTTCTGCCGCCTTCTCATCAGTAATTATTATACCATGGGCCCAGGCAAGGAAAAGTGAGCTTTAAAACTCTTTAATTAAATGTGTTCAACACATTTTTTTTTACCAGCTGACTTACAAATATTATTCAAGCGAATAAAATTCTGCCGAACTTTTCAATTCACCGATACTCCACTATACTTTACTTCACGAAAAAGAATTATTTAGAGGTTAAGCTCGGCTAAGGGAGCGCACAAAAATAATCACATAATAGAAGGGAAAAATCAAATCAGCTTTTAGGCCATTGTGCAATGTACCAAACAATCGTTTCATACTTCCATGAAAAATTTACCCATCGGATTTCTATATGGTTGAAATATTTTGTTTTTGCTATTTTCGTTAAAATGTACTAGGGTTGCTAATTATATTTCTGGCCTAGGTCTTAGCCGTATTTGGATCCCAGTTTCGTATGTTCTGTAATATGCCTACATATAAGTTTCTATTGTACGTTTGGAAGATTCATTATGTCAATGAAAAACTGGTACAATGAATTTTCTCGTGATAGTCCTTGAAGGTCATCCAAAATCCAAATGTCGGTGCAACAAAATATCGATGTTGTGTGCGATATGATTTAGCACGATCGTCCGTAAGATTGAGGCATCCTTGGGTATTTTAATGACGTTAAAAAGAGGCTCGTTTCGATTGGTGTATGATATGCTCGACCTACACATGTGAGGAATCATGCGTTTATGCATATGGGCCGGAAAAAATTATCAAAATCGGATGACTATAGTATATAGCTGCCATAAGAACGATCGGTCGAAAAATGGGTCTTTATAAAGAAAACTTTTTTGATTTTCATAATAAGTTTCTTTACCTCAGGAATTAAAAATATGGTTTAGATCGGATGACTATATTCTATAGCTGCCAAAGGACCGATCGGTCGGAAAATGTGTCTTATTAAGAAAACTTGATTTTTAATGTTAGCGTGAACAAATTTTAGAAAACAACAATTAGATTCTTAATAATTTTAAATTTATCAATATATGACATCAATCTAACAGTTTTGTGGCTTCCAATCTTGTCGATAACAAGCCTAACCATATAGAATTTAAGACAGTAGTATTAGTATCACTTCACGATACATGCTCCTCTATCATAATTGACCCAGAGTTCAGTATTTGGGCAACAAATTAAAATTTGTTTGTGTATACGGTTAATTTTTTGTTTTTGATCAATTTCAGTTTAGTTAATAGACCATTTTATGTCAAACTCCCACAAAATCATAAAAATAAAATCCCATTTAAATTTTTCCCTTTTCAAAATTTAAATGCCTTTGCTAAATGCTTCAGAACTCCCACTCAAATCCATAAACCGCATCAAATGCTAATTGTTAAAGCTAAAACCAAATAATAGCAGCAACTTTTACCACTGCTAATGGAGGGCAAAACAAAAAAAAAATGGCAGACGGAATGTCCAAACACTCAAACAAGAAATTTGTTATGCTCGTGTGAAACGAGCAAGAAAGGAAAAAAAAAACCCAAAATAAATCTGCTATAATTAAACAAAAGGTTCAGTCAAAGAAGAAAAAACAAAAAAAAAACTAGAACAAGATCGATCGTTGGTCAATGATTTCAAATCGTTTTTGATTACACTTTGAATTGGCTTAGAGAACTATTGTTAAATGTTTTGTTGCTTTTTTCGATTCTGACTAATTTGCATGCGGAAATGGGGGAAAAAGTTGGGCTGATTAATTGGCACCTTGGCAACATGTTGTTTGGCAACATGTAGCGCAACAGATGATGCAGCCTCATCAATGGGGCGTTTGGTACAATTATTTCCAGCAGGAAATATTTATGCAGATCGGTCTGCATAGCCATTTTGATAAACACGAATGCGAATAAGAGGGAGATGAGAGAGAGAGAGAGAGAGAGAACCTTAGGCCACGATGCCCACTGTCTGATAGCTAAAGTTGGAGCTTGCTGCTGCTGCCTGGCTTGACTTTTTCCATAGAAATAGTTATGGGGTTCTTTTGGGGGCCACAAAAGGCCAACTATGAGGTGAGGTGAGTTGTTGTGGGTGTGCCGTGCCAGCCAGTTGGTGACAGTTACAAAAAAAAACGGGAGGTGCTGCTGCAGCCAGCGTGTGCCTATATAATTGGCACGACAATTATTTGGACAATGTGGTAAACGGTTTCTCCTCCTTCATTCCTTCTTCCCTCTCCTCTCTCAACTGGCATAACTCGGCCTAACAAGCAAAAAACTTGTGACCGAAAATTAAGGCTCGCAATGCGCGTGCAAAGAGTCACAGAAGCAAACAGAGAAATGACACATCAGATAAGGCAATATCACCTCTACCTCTACCCCCAGTGTGCCACAGTGCACTATAGAGAATTTTAGCATTTTTTTGGGCAAAAATAAAAAAATCTGTAGAATTCAACCAGAAATTTATTAAATTTTTGTTTTTTAAATGTGGTACCAGGTAACAGCAAAAAGTCACTTAAAATTAAACGGTCACACTTTTTATAGAGTTTAAAAAGGAAGTGCCTATTTGGAAGGACATTTTGGAGGAGCACGAGAGTTAAAAGATATTTGATCACATGTGTTCTACAAATCGCTACCGATCTTAAAACGACCTAATTCCCATACGATTTTAGTCGATTTTAGTCGAATTTTAAGACATTTTAAGGCCTTCATCGTTTTTAATGTCGCAATTATTTCATCTTTCCAAAGTATCTTGATCGAATGTTTTTCAGAATTGGAGATATGCCTTACAAATGTTGTAAGGCCTCGATTTCTTTTACTTTGCATAAGTGTATTTATCAGCACATTTCCCAAATGCTTCTTAAAGATTATCAGATCACATCTTACTTTAAAAATTCACATTATCCCATTTTTGCGATTTTTCAAAGAAGCTCGGTCTTAGGTCATGATCTTAATACAGGGTTGCCCATATTCGACGGACCCATGTTTTTTAAAAAATCAAAGAAAAAAATAAAAATTTGGCGGTTGGCAATCTTAATCATTTAATTTGTTCAAGTAGATTTGTTTACATCAATTTTTGATTATGATATCTCTCAAATGGCCGCCTCTGGCTTTGATGGCGTATTGTGCCCTTTTTGCAGCATTTTCCATCGTTTTCGCCAACATTTCCGGCCGGAATAGCGGCTATTTCTTCACGAATGTTGTCCTTGAGCTCTTCTACGGTCCTTGGCGTTAACGTAAACCTTTGACTTCAAATATCCCCACAAGAAGAAGTCAGGCGGCGTCAAATCGGGCGAACGCGGTGGCCAGTCCAAATCACCACTTTTCGACATCAAACGGCCCGGAAACAATTTCTTCAGGAAATCGATTGTTATGCGACTTGTGTGCGGTGGAGCGCCGTCTTGTTGAAACCAGAACTGCCTCATACGCTCCGACGAATAAATGGCATCACAAAATTGATCATCATGTCGCGATAACGCTCCTGGTTGATGGTAACAGCATGGCCATTCCATTTTGGAAGAAAAAACGGCCCAAACACCTTTTTCTTTTATTCCCCGCCCCAAATTGACTTTTTCGTCATGAAGAGGCACTTCTTGAATCCCCTGAGGATTTTCAGTGGCGTAAATACGGCAATTTTAGCTTATTTACGGTCCCATTCAAATAGAAATGGGCTTCATCGGACATGATAATTTTGTTTTTTTGTTTTTGAACAATTGACTTGTTCTGTTGAATGTAAATCTCAACTATTTCAGCTCCTTTTTATATTTTTTAATAGAAGCTCACTTAGCATGTATAGTCATTAACTCACTTAGCTTGTTAGTCATGAATTTGTAGCAGGTTCTTAATTCCTTGTGTTATTCTAATCAAGTCCACGGTAAGCACCACTTTCAGTTTTTAAACTTAGTCTTTAAATAATTAAGATGCATTTCTTATTCCTTAAAAACATTTTAAAGAATCAGCTCGACCAGTGTTCTTTCTGTTGTTCCAGTTGGATGCAATAATTCGGGGTTTTTCTTCATAAAGAAATTTTACATTCTATTAACTTCTTTAAAGTTGGCCGATCACCATACTGTACTGATCTGTTGACGGACCTGGTACAGTTTCTAATTGGAACCTAGTCCCACATCTGAATTCCTTGCCTTGCTGAGGTTGTTTTAACATAGATGTATTTAAACGAATATTTTCGTTGTGAATATGGTTTCTAGGTACATATACATATATGGTGAGACAGCAACTCAATGCTGGTGCAATTTACACTTAAAGTGAAAGGTCGCTCCACACATCTCAATTGTTTCTTTGCTTAATTGCCATGCAAAAATTAAAGGTGGTTTTTCTCCTGTGACTAACCATACAAAATCTGTTCTCTCACTCTCGCACCACTTCTTTATTCAAAATCAAGATCCCCTAGAATATGCTAAATAATAAGAGTAGATTTATTATTTTAACAGAAGTGATCAAGTGTCTCTGCTGAACGCGCCCATTGTTTACATAAATATTTTTTCTGTAAAATATACCTCAGGCAGCCATGCTTAGAACAGCTTCCTGTGACAAGCGAAAGCCATAATAAGAAACCATGGGGAGAAAAGGTTCCAAAAATTAATCCAACAAGGAAAGAATGCGCTCAGAAGGCAGACTGCGGAGCTAATTTTACAAGAAGGAAACCACTGGGCCCCCCTTTTTTTTCAATGTTGTTCCTTTAATTTTTTTTCAATTAATTTTTTTATCCCTATTTATTAAAAATAAAAAAATATTTTTTGCAGTCATTTGTTATCTCTGGTGAGATACCTCACAAATTCCCACAATTAGTATGACAGCACGTTTTATATCTACAGTTTGAGAATACTAAGACGTAGTACAAACCTAACTGATAAGATATCATCACAAATATTTGATCAAAATTATTGTTGTTATTAATTTTTAACAAAAATAAACACAAAAATATACTTTAAACTGACATTCGTTGGAAAAAGCTGACTTCAACAGCTGCTATATTGACAGAGTTCTGTTAAAACATTTCTGTTATGCAACATTAAAGATTAAAGTATTTACTGACAAAAAATGTTTATTTTAAAAACTTTTGTAAATGAACTTAAACAGCAGCTATATTAACGGAGTTCAGTAAGTCTAACATTTATGTTATGGAACATTGAAAATTAAAGTAAAAAATTATTATTTTAAAAACGTTTTTAAAAGGACTTCAACAGCTCAGTTCTGTTATATAAACATTTCTGTTATGCAACATTAAAGATAAAAGTATTTACTGACAAAACAAAATAATAATTTTAAAAACTTATTTACACTTTAACAGCTGCTATAATAACAGAGTTCTGTTATATTAAAATTACTGTTAAGTAACCTTCAAAATAAAAATATTTACTGACAAAAAAAAATGTATTATTTTAAAAACTTTTGTAAAATGACTTTAACAACTGTTATAAATATTAACAGAGTTCTGTTATATTAACATTTATGTTATGAAACATTGAAAATCTAAGTATTTACTGACAACAAATAATTATTTTTTTAAAGACTTTATGCTATGTTAACAGCACTCTGTTATATTATTTTGTTATGCATCGCTAAAATAAAAGTTTTACTGAAAAAATTTTTTATTGAACACTAACAGCTATATTTTCGTTAAACAAAATTAAAGTTCATTGCAAATTATTTTGTAAAAGGACTTTAACAACTGCTATAAATATAAACGGAGTTCTGTTCTGAAAACTAAAGTATTTACTGACAAAAAAATTATTATTTTAAAATCTTTTGTAAAAGAACTTTAACAGCTGCTATGTAAAAAGCGCTCTGTTATATTAATATTTCTGTTATGCATCGCTAAAAATAAAAGTATTTACTGAAAAAAGTTATTATTATTTTGTAAACGAATTTGACAGATGCTATATTAACAGACCTATGTTATATTAACATTTCTGTTAAGCAAGATTGAAATTCAAAGTATTTACTGACCAATAAAAATGATTTTTTTATAAACTTTTGTAAAATTACTTTAACAGCCGATATGTTAACAGCGCTGATATATAAACAGCGCTCTGTTATATTAACATTTATGTTATGCAGCATTGAGGACTAAAATATTTACTGAAAAAAATATATTATTTTAAAAAGTTTTGTAGGGGACTTAAATCAGCAGCTATATTAACAGAGTTCTGTTAAATTAACATTTCTATTAAGCAACATTGAAAATGAAATTATTTACTGACTAATACAAATTATTATTTTAAAATCTTTTGTAAAAGGTTTGCTATATTAACAGCGCTCTGTTATGTTAACACTTCTGTTAAGCAACATTGAAGATTAATATATTTACAGACAAACAAAATTATTGTTTTAAAAACTTTTGTAAAAGGAAAATGGAAGAAAACCAAAAATTTTTTCTTTGAAAACTTTTGGAAAATAACTTTTTGCCTGAAAAAATGGAAAATGATCTATAGTGCCAGTCAAAAACGACCAAAAACTGGCCAGACCACGTCGCCGTTTGTCTGCAACGTTGCCAAGATGCAACAATTGATTGCGAACAATGTGGAGGCTGTTTGGGTCTGGATACCCGGGTGTACTGCGACTGGGACTGGGACTCAGGGTCGTTGCACAGCAGCCGCGTCCCCCATTTGTAGTTTTGCAATGCAAAAGACTCGCCGTCTCGCCGAAAAAAAAGAAACCTCCTCGAAGTACACGAAGTACAACACAAATTGTGGTGTCGAACAGCATGTAACCCCCACTACTCCCTACTCCTTGCTCTCCATCTCCATCCTTGGCATTGTCATTGTGCTGCTGGTTGCACACTTTTTGGGCGACGTTTTTTTTTTTTTTTTTTTTTGAAGAAAACTCTAATTGATGAGTGACTTGCTGGTGGCTGGTGGGTATGGCCTATTGCCTAGACATATGCAATTGTGTGTGTGTAGACGATGCTCATTACGAACCAGACGACGAGACACACACAATGGACGCATAAAGCAAGGCAAGAAGTTTTTGGTAGACTTACCTTCTCCCCAGAGAGACAGACAGACAGTTTGACGCATGAATAAGTAAGCAATGCCAATTTCCAATGCCAAGACCAACATTTATGTAAGGCCAGAAAAGTCTTGAAAGGACAGTGGGAGAAGTGGAAATTTCTATATTCAAAATTTCGGTTAGAAATATCATTTCCTAATACCAAACCTTTAAATCAGAGACACCAAAATGTAGAAAATTATTTGTCTGAGAAGAAGTATTATATAAAAGAGAAGGAGAAACCTGGGGAGCAGTGTGTGTGTGAAAGTATGCCTATGGCGGCGTGCTTTAAAAAAACCAATGTGCAGCTAGTGCGTAGACTTTAGTCACCCCTGCTCTAGAGCCTTGTTTTGACCTATAAAAATGCCTTTTCAAGAAGTGCAGTGCGTGTATGTGTGAAAGTATGCCTATGGCGGCGTGCATTGCTTAAACAAATGTGCAGCTAGTGCATAGACTTTAGTCACCCCTGCTCTAGCCTTGTTTTGACCTATAAAAATGCCTTTTCAAGAGTGCCTTGTTTTGACCTATAAAAATGCCTTTTCAAGAAGCCTTGTTTTGACCTATAAAAATGCCTTCAGTGCTGTGCGTGTGTGAAAGTATGCCTATGGCGGCGTACATTGCAACATTAAATGTGCAGCTAGTGCATATACTTTAGTCACCCCTGCTCTAGAGCCTTGTTTAGACCTATAAAAATGCCTTTTCAAGAGGTGCAGTGCGTGTATGTGTGGAAAGTATGCCTAATTGGCGGCGTGCATTGCAAAATCAAATGTGCAGCTAGTGCATAGACTTTAGTCACCCCTGCTCTAGAGCCTTGTTTAGACCTATAAAAATGCCTTTTCAAGAAGTGCAGTGCGTGTATATGTGAAAGTATGCCTATGGCGGCGTGCATTGCATAAACAAATGTGCAGCTAGTGCATAGACTTTAGTCACCCCTGCTCTAGAGCCTTGTTTTGACCTATAAAAATGCCTTTTCAAGAAGTGCAGTGCGTGTATGTGTGAAAGTATGCCTATGGCGACGTACATTGCAACATCAAATGTGCAGCTAGTGCATAGACTTTAGTCACCCCTGCTCTAGAGCCTTGTTTTGACCTATAAAAATGCCTTTTCAAGAAGTGCAGTGCGTGTATGTGTGAAAGTATGCCTATGGCGGCGTACATTGCAAAATCAAATGTGCAGCTAGTGCATAGACTTTAGTCACCCCTGCTCTAGAGCCTTGTTTTGACCTATAAAAATGCCTTTTCAAGAAGTGCAGTGCGTGTATGTGTGAAAGTATGCCTATGGCGGCGTGCATTGCATAAACAAATGTGCAGCTAGTGCATAGACTTTGCCACCTCTGCACTAGAGCCTTGTTTGACCAAAAATGTTTTGGTCGCGGTATTGTAAAAGTATGCCTTGGCGGCGCGAACATCAAGTGGCAGAAGACTTCGAGCCTTGTTTGACCTATAAAAATGCCTTTTCACGAAGTGCAGTGCGTGTATGTGTGAAAGTATGCCTATGGCGGCGTACATTGCATAAATAAATGTGCAGCTAGTGCAGAGACTTTGCCCAACTCTGCACTAGACCTTGTTTTGACCTATAATTCGTTTCACAAATGAAAAACCTCAGATATTGTGGCCTAATTAGATACTTGTATAATAAACTTCTTTCCTATATATTTTGCAGATATTAACCACTGTACTTTGGGTGTGAATATGCCGCACAACAGCGACAACAACAAGCAAAAAAAAAACATAAAACTCGACGTGATGCTGCACAAAAATTGACGAATTTCATTTTAAACAGTGAGAGAGGAACCACAGGAAGAAATAAATTGCAAGGCTTTTGTGTGATCGTTGTGGTCTCTTCTCGTGGATCTTTAACACTTCACGTGCGAAATGAGGCAGCGCGAAGAAGGCAACTTTAAATTAGCTTTGACAAGATAAATGATCCTCCCAAAGCCGCAAGAAAATCGAATATACTTGTGTGTAAGTGAGTACTCGGTGGTAGATCTATCTAAGTGACCCCCTCCGGCTGTTGTTCGGGCTCTCATTATGTCCGTCTCATTCGCGTCATTCCGTCTGCTATTTCAATTCTTTACTGGCAAGCGGAAGAAGAAGAAGGGCTCAGGTCCCATCCGCCTTTAAGTATATATAATTTGAGGCAGGGCTTCGGTGCAATTTGCAATTGGCATTGGCATCGAGGCGTCAAAAGGCTTATTAAAAGAAATTTGCAATTGCAACGGACAGACCGAACGCGAAACGCGAACGTAAGTCTCAAAGATGCACAGCTCGAGATTTGCCATTCTTCTCCGTCTGGCGTCGAGCCATTTATGTTATTTGCTGGCACACAATCACAATGGGGCAGGCACGAAACTCCACTTTTAGAAGGCACCTTATCTGCGCAACGGCATCATTATTTCACACCAACCAAGGAGCCAGCTGAAAGGCTTCAGCCAAAGCAGCAAACCGAAGCGACGCGTTGCAAGCGGCAGAAAAGGGCATACAAACGGCATAAATATTATGGCCAAACAACGTTGCGAAAGCAGCATAAGGTTGAAGTAGGACGACAGGGACTAGGGATGGGAGCGTGAGTAGCAAAATTATAGAAAAGAAATGGTTAAAAATGGAAGCACCCAATAAAGATCGGTTGAAAAACACAGAAGTTTTTGGAAGTAAAATGCTTTTAAGCCACCCAACAGGCAACGGAGGGCCAGCGTCGCAACTTTTCGGTACGTTTCAAAATATTCCCAGGTGTTCCACAAATCGCTTTCGAACCAAAAACGACCAAATTTCCATACGATTATAACGATAACGTTTTTTAAACGCAAGATATTTTTAATAAGAGAATTTACAAAAAGTTTATGAGAGCAATAGAAAGTAATAAACATATATGAAATACGAAATCTATCAATGATGTTAAAAATTTCTTCGAAAATTATTCAGAAGAATATACATACATCGACCAATGTTTTTAAAATTTGGAAAGATCTTAAAACCTGTTCCAGGTATCTGTACTACGAGCAACACTTAAGTTTGTTCTTTCAAATCTAAGAGCAAGTAGAGATATATGCCTAAACAAACAAACCAAATCTGATGTCAGTAGTATAAATCGTTTCTGGATTTTCTCAAAACAAGTACAAACGGATGACTTAAATACAGATTTTCAAATCCCGTAATTCTTGTCTGATAAAGCTCGAAATAGACTTATTTTAAAAACACGGGATTGATTTTAGCATTTTGTATGCAACCTCTGGTTTTATATATGAAATCTACTCTGAAGAAAAAAGCATCGTGGTCTCAAGAAGCGTAGCACTATTACGTTTTCAATCGAATTGTAAAATTTCTTAGCCGATCGACAAAGCGTTATGCTAAGAGATTAGACAAGAGAGAAAATTCAAATTAAAACTAAAAAAAATTATGTGCGAGTGTGGAAGACTGAGTTGAAAAACGATGGTGAAAACAGTGTTGAAAAACAATGTTTAAGATCAAGTGTTGGAAAAAAATCAGGGATGCAAACCGAATCTGAACCGAACCGAATCAAAACGTACAGAATTGCTTATTCGAGCTCGAAAACCGAACCAAGAACCGAACCGGCGTTCTTTCGAAAATGCTGAACCGAACCGAAAACCGTCTACAAAAACGGTTCGGTACACTTTATCCATAAGTTTAGTGATGTAAACATTACGATATTATACCTTAAAATTTGGCAATTTTTCTAAGATAGTATCTCCTCGTTAATCTAAACTTAGCTTATGCTGTACCATTATGTTCTATATTTTACGTTTATAGAGAGATTGTTATGCGTTCTTTTCCTTCAGACAATAGAACAACGATTCCTTGAGGTTGGCTTTAGCTGACAATGCAATTGATACGCACCGTTTTCGAAATGCTATGGTATATATTGAATTTTTTCTTGAACTTATGGGCGCGGCCTTCAAATTTACTTTTTATATTAAGTACTTTATAAGATTAGATCGCAAGGCAATAATTTGTTATATGGACGGTACCTGACTTCTTTTTTCTAAGAAATAGATTTTAAAAAACAAATGGAAATATACAGAGTTGGAAATCAATGTTGAAAACAGTGTTAGAAAGCAATCCTAAAAACCAAGTTGAAATCAGTGTTGGAATACAATGTCGAAAAGACATTGTATTGAAGGAACTCGTCCGCGAACCGAACCCAAAGATTCCTTACGGGTTAGAACTTTACAACCGAACCTCTTCTAAAATTTTGAAGGTTTGCATTCCTGATGAAAATTATAGAATATTAGCGTACTTCAAAACCGGATAAATTGACTGTAGGAGTATTGCAACATGTGGAGCATGGAAATAAATCTAGCCAAATCCGAAATCTTCCACAGTCTCTTTTAAAAAGCTCGTTATTATCTTCTTGATTCTTCCAAAAATTGTAGACCAGCTTGTCGGAGCGACCAATTTTCCGAAATGAGCAATTTTCATGTCTTAGGGCAATAATTTGATCTTTTTCGACGTCGTAAAGCAAAGTTCCACTTGGCATATTTTTTATTCCACAAAAAAATAATTATCAAAAAAATTGGCAAAACAAAAAAGCGCTAACAACACAGAATGAGAACTTAAATTGTACGGCCATAATTGTTCACAAAGCATAAAACGAAAATTAAATTTTAAGGGTAAATTTTTGCATTGCTAGTGTTGTTATTTTGTTTCTTGCTTATCTTGTTTTTGATTCTCTTTTTATGTGCATTTACCAATTGTTGCTCAGCAGCAGGTTGCCTACTAGAAGACAGGAGCGACTACTTTTGGGAAAGCCTGGTCAACTACTTGAGATGCTCACAATTTTATCGGTCAGCAATTCTGGAGACATTTACTGGCACCTGAGTCAGCGGGCATTGCACTAAGAAGCGATCAGGTATCTGGGGAAGAGCCGGGCAACTGAGACGAACTTCTCATGGCGGTCAGACGGATTAAGACATCCATGTCGGTTGAAACACTAACTTCAATCTACAAGTTAATGTATGCATATCGATCGATAGACTAAAACATCGGTTATGATCGATAAATATCGAAATATGGAAAGAATCAGCATCTCAAAAAAAAAGAATAAAGTGAGTGGGAAACACTGAACCGAAACACAAGTGCGGTTGATTCAAAAACCATCGTGTGAACCGAACCTCTTGGAACCAAAGCAGTCTGAGTTTCTGACTGATTTATATATCCCTGCTTCTGATTTAAGTAAATGAGCAATAAGAAGATGAGTTGAAGAATTTAGTTCATTTTGACTTACCTAGTTCATTAGTTAATTTTTTATGAACTATTTACTTTTGAACTTAAGCTCATTTTATAAATTAATTGTTTATTAAAAAATGAACTAGTTCATTTTATGAACAATGGTTTATACAAAAATGAACTAGTTCATGAACTATGGATTATTAAAAATATTAACTTGAGTTTTCTTCTATGACGTTAGTGAGTACTAAGAAGTAGAGTTGTTGAATCTAGTTCATTTTAATGACCTAGTTCATTTTACCGACCTAGCTCATTAGTTCATTTTTCGATAAAGTGGTCACTTTTGAACTAAAGTTCATTTTATGAACTATGGTTTATTTAAAAAAATTGAACTAGTTCATTTAATGAACTATAATTAATTAGTTAAAAAATGAGCTAGTTCATTTTATTAACTATAACTATTAAAACAATAAAAAAAAATTGGTTTCTTTATAAAAATTTGATTCAACTCGTGTCACATATCCTCAAGCCGTGTGTCCATCTCCAGCCAGAAGAATCGTAGAGATCTCATATCGAAAACAGTACGTGGCCTGGCAATGCCATGAAATGCTTAAACATAAATTCAACGAGACGCAGCAACAAGAAGAGATGAAGAGAAGTTGGCAGCCGCGGCGACGGCGGAAACAGCAGCCTAAGCCCAGTCCACTCCTGACGATGTGCTCTGCCAGATTAGTCTGAGCCATAGAGCAGCTTCGTGTGGCTTCATCTGTGGCCTCTGATCAGCTGCCACAAACAGAACTCGAACTCGCATTTTCCATAGTCCATAGGCCGGGGACTGACCATAAAGAAAGCTTGGCTGGACCGCATTGTTCCATGGCTTGCAATAAATTATCGATTAGAGTGGGCTGCCGTCTCTCTCGATATGGGCAATGTACAAAATATATATATATATATATATATATCTGTACGTAGGTTCAATGAACGCTCCCCAACCTTATTACAGAGACCCCCAAATTACATTAAAAACGATTCGTTACGCTTTAATGGAAGGTTTCTCTAAAAGGTCCACGCCCACACTAACAGCGATCATTCTCATTTGGAAATTTTTGGTGCTCCAGCAACTGTACCCAAAAGGTGTGAAATTTGCAGCCTGCGCATATTCCCCAAAGGGACAACCTCTGCTTCTGATCGTAGCTGCTGCTGCTGCTGCAGACCTTAAGCCTTTAATTTAATGCCAAGGCAATTCGCCTGGCCACAAAACGTGGCAGGAATTTTAAATGTATTTTGAGAGAAAAACGACAGAAACGGCAAACGTAAAGTGTGATTAACGCGTACCTGCAACTTGGACCCGGGACCCGGGACCGAGATCTGCCTTTTTGACACAGCCTGGGCGACGGACGTTGACAAAAACCCCCGGGACTGGGACGACGTGTCGTCGTCAACCAAATGCGCGCAGAAGCTGCACAAAAACTCGCTCAGCTTGGCCTCGACTTTGCTCTTCTACCTGCCTGCCCGGCTGGCTGGCTGCCTGGCTGGCTTGTGGGGCTTGGGGCTTAAATGTCCAGCTCGTTATGCTTACCGCAGCAGCAGCAGAAGCAGCAGCCAAGGCAGATAAGCAACCACAATGCACAGTGGACTTGAGTTCTTGAAACTTGCAACAAAAATCAAAACTTTTGAAATTTCCAAATTGAATTTAAATTTTTGGGTTTCCGAATAGCGCAAAATCAACGAATTGGTGCCCAAAATCGTCAGATTGACAGTCCGAGACTTTACTGACCTTGTTGGAATATCGAAAGGATCCGTGAAAACCATTTAAAGTGACCATTTGGGTCACCTTTTGCATAAATCGCCAAAAACTCGACCCATATCGTTCCGGAACCAACGCATTTTTTGCCCATAGTAGTACTTCAGGATATTTTTTGATTTTGGAACCAAACCCCTTCAATGGGTTCAGTTCGGGATCTGCTGATCATTTAAAACGGGGTTCGGTTCCCGGTACGATTCGGGTTCTGTTTATCCACGGTTGAAAAGGAGATTGCTTCGAAAACAGAGTTGGAAAACAGTGTTGGAAAAAAAAGTTAAAAATATAGTGCTGGCAAACATTGTTGATTAATGGTGTTGGAAAACAATGTTGAAAAGCAGTTTTGTGTAACAGTGCTGGAAAACAGTGTTGGAAAACCAAGTTCAAAAACAGTGTGTGAAAATGATCTTGAAAAAAAGTGTTGGAAAACAGTATTAGAAATTATTGTTGGAAACAATGTTGGGAAACAATGTTGAAAAACAGTGTTGGAAAACAATGTTGGAAAACGGTGTTAAAAACAGTGTTGGAAAACAATGTTCAAAAACGAACGATGGCAAACAATGTTGATAAATGGTGTTGGAAAACACTGTTGAAAAGCAGTGTTGAATAAAAATGAGCTTTGAAAATAGAGTTGAATAAAAATGTTGGAAAACAGTATTAGAAAATATTGTTGGAAACAATGATGGGAAACAATGTTGAAAAACAGTGTTGGAAAACAGTGATGAAAAACATCGTTGGAAAACGGTGTTGAAACAGTGTTGGAAAACGGTGTTGAAACAGTGTTGGAAAACGGTGTTCAAACAACGTTGGAAAACAATGTTCAAAAACGAGTGATGCCAAACCATGTAGATAAATGGTGTTGGAAAACAGTGTTGAAAACCCAAGTTCAAAAATAGAAGGCTAACATCGGCTTCGCCGATGTTTTAAATACCCTTGCAGTTTTTAAAAGACGCTACCATTCATAACAAAAAAGTTTTTCTTACTAGAGCTAGTATTTTGACCGACCGTTTATATGGCAGCTATATGCTATAATCATCCGATTTTTATAAATTTTTCCAGAATTGTCTGAAAAACAAAAAAGTTTTTCCCAGTAGAACTAGTTTTTTGACCGACCGTTTATATGGCAGCTGATAAATTTTTAAAATTGTGTGAAAGTATATAAAACTAATAAATACCACGATTGGTGACGCTACGATGGAAAACAAAAAAGTTTTTTTCACTAGAACTAGTTTTTGGACCGATCGTTCCTATGGCAGCTATATGATATAGTCATCCGATCCGGCCGATTCCGACAAATGTGCAGCCAATGTGTATATAAAGACTTTTTGCAAAGTTTGGTCAAGATAGCTTTAAAACTGAGGGAGGAGATAGCATAGAAACAGACGGACGGACCGACGGACAGACGGTCATGGCTATATAGACTCAGCTCGTCATGCTGATCAAGAATATATATAGTTTAGGGGGTCGCAGATGCTTCCTTCTATGCGTTACAAACATCGTGACAATTTTAATATACCTTCTGCAAGGGTATAAAAACACTGTTAGAAAATGAGCTTTGAAAATAGAGTTGAATAAAAATGTTGGAAACAATGTTGGAAAACACTGTTGAAAAGCAGTGTTGAAAACCCAAGTTCAAAAACACTGCTAGAAAATGACCTTTGAAAATAGAGTTGAATAAAAATGTTGGAAACAATGTGGGAAAACAATGTTGAAAAACAGTGTTGGAAAACAATGTTCAAAAACAAGTGCTGGTAAACGTTTTGATAAATGGTGCTGGAAATTAGAGTTGGAAAACAATATTGGAAAACAGTGTTGGATAAAAGTATTGGAAAAACCCCCAAAAGCCAAATGATTGATAATTGAAATGATACGGATGGCCAGGCGATTGA
This sequence comes from Lordiphosa mommai, assembly GCA_018904225.1. NCBI lineage: Eukaryota > Metazoa > Arthropoda > Insecta > Diptera > Drosophilidae > Lordiphosa > Lordiphosa mommai. The sequence goes on from JAEIFT010000938.1 coordinate 29,207, forward strand.
TTGGAGTGTATACTGTGTTCATGTGAGCATTATTTCATTAAAAAAAAAATTTTTATTCCTGTACTGTTTTTAAAAATAAGGAAAAGTGTTTAAATTTTATTTACAGCTGTTTGGCTGTAATAATTTGAATAATTTGATTTTGAACCGAACCTATTTTAGTTTTTCTGTGCTTCGGTTTGGATTCTGGTTCGGGTTTGGTTCGGTTCTGAATCGGGTTTCAGCTCTGCTTTGAACTGAATTTTAACCTTTTAAAGTTAATTTAAGATATTTTATATTACTAATACCAGTCCAGAACCCCTGAAACAGATTCGGTTCGGGTTTTTTGGATTGCCCGTACTGGACCATAAACCGAACCGTATTAATTTTTAGCCAATCAAACATGAACCCGAACCGAAGTTTTTTTTTAACGAAAAAAATTCTTAATGACAGTATTCAAAATAAGAAAAATAAAGGTTTATGAATGCAATAAAAAGCAATATAAAATCTGTCAATGATTTATAATATTTCTGTTAAAATTGTCCAAAACAACATCGACAAATGTTTTAAAATTTTGGAAAGGTCTTAAAAACGGAGTTTCAAAAATATTGTGTTTACAATACTTTCTATTCCAGCAACCCAAGTATCAGTTGAATGAGAATTCCCAACACTAAAGATTGTTTCCTGTAATCTAAAACCTAGAAGAAAAAAACATCTTCAGGAAGAAAAATTGCCAATAACCTTAAACTAGGTTGGGTTAGATTAGATTAGAGCGGTTGCTGGGGTTTTGCCAAGCACATTTAAGCCATAATAATTTGGAACCTTGTGATGTCGCATACTGTACATTACTTCTCTACTCTTCATTCCAAAACGTGTCTGAAAAGTCAGATAAACTACGAGATATCTAGGAGGCTTGGATGAAACCAGATTGATGTGTATGCGTCAATTAGAAATTGAGAGCCGATTTAATTTTGTTTCCGTAGACTCGGGGCAGGGCAAAAACAAAAGTTGGAGACTCTTTCTCTTCCTCTTCCCACTTAGCTCAGGTGATTTTAAAGTTTTCGAAAAAACGAACCACTGTGCATCAACCACAACGATCAGTAGGCCCCAAAGATGATGCCTCCTGCACTTTGCATGCGAAGCCCAGTTGGTTGGTTCTACCTTTCCCATACCCGGCCCAGCCGCGGGCTGCTCTTTTTTTTTTTTTGTTTTTGTTTTTGGGGTCTCTTTTAATGAGTGTTGTGTCTGGCCGTCCCGTGTCGGTGACTGCATCTTTTTAATAATATTGTTTACGTGACATTTGATTTATTATGAACTTTTTCTTTTGACAGATTATGTGGCGGCTTGACTCCACGCCAGTTGCTACTGTTTTTGGTGGTGGATCGTTGCAGGATTGGCCGTGCGGCATTTAAATGGCACGCACGCAGGTAGGATCGCCGGATCGTTTTAATGGGCTAGCGAATTATGCATGTGGGAACGAACGTTAAGGATTGTTGGCAAATCAATTAGCCAGCCCAAAAATAACTGTACCCCTTGGACCGGCAATTATCCTCAATTACATGGTCGTTCCCTTTAACAAAAGTGTTTTTAATTTTAAATTGCAATTAAAATACTTGCAAGTACTCGAACAGAAGGAGCCGGGAAGGAGGAGGTGGGGATGCGATCACTGGAAAGATTTTGTTTTTGGGTCGATGTTTATTTTGATGTAATATGGATTATTAGGAGAGTTGCACTATATCATTTGAGAACAAATTTTACACCTTCATAGTAAAGTTTTTCTCTATATAGCGTTAACTTGACAAATTTATCTCCGAAAATCAAGAATCAGCTTGTTAAAATCTTTGTGTTATGATTTTTTACGATTTTCGACGAGGTTTTAATTTTGAACCGGTTTATTTTGCTTTGTCACAACAGCAGCGCACCAGACGCAACGAGCTTATACTATCGGTGTGCTGACGTCGCTGTCGTAGCGCATTTTCCTATGCACTCTAGATATATTACATTCTTTATCATACATTACCCGAAGGAAAGAGTGTGGACCATAGTAGAATGCAAATAACTTACCTGAAATGAGATAAAACAAATATAAAATTAAATAATTAATTATAAAATTCTAAAAAAATTTCATTTAGCAAAAATATTAAATATAAAAAAGGGCCACTCGTTATACCGAAATCAATATTTTAAGGATCGTTCCAGAACTGAAAACCTCAAAACAGGTTTGATTTGAGTTTTTTGAGTCCCCAAAAGGGGACAATTCACGATACCGACCATACAAATCTGAACACTAGTTAAAGCAATCTCTTTTTAGCGGAGCTAAATGAAATTACCATTACAACTACGATTTTTTGGATAATTCAAAATTTAATTTACAATTAAAAAATTTTAAAAATTGTATCTAAGAATTTAATTTTTTGGTAATTAAAAGTAATTATAGTAATTTCGGTTACGTAAAATAGTAATTGTAATGGTAATTAAGATTTTAATTACCAAAAAAAACCGTAATTGTAATTAAAATGGTAATTCCATTTACAGCTCCGCTTCCTTAGGCACATTTATCTGCCTTGCTTCTCTGCACAAGCTTTCCAACAAAATCAGGTAAGAAAGTAGTTCAAGCCCGACTTTAATATACTTTGTAAATAACTGATAATTTTTAAATATGGCGCCACACAAAACTGTGTAAAGTGCTGCCCATCGCCGTGCGCGGCTGGTGTTCTTAACGTCCAGGTTGTGCTTAAACCTCCCGCACATTTTCAGATCTTGGAGAAGGATTTTCCCAAAAGTAAGTTTCATTTTCACATTTATTTTGAGCACAGAGCTTATAAAGTAAATTTCACATTTATCAGCCCTTTTGGCCTTAAACTCTACCACGCCCCGCCATTTTCCAAACTGAGGGATGGATTTCCCAAACTTTAGAGCAATTTTTAAGAGCGAAGCTCTTTAACGGACGTTCGGCTGGGGGACTAAAACTAGAAAAATATTGACTTTGATTTCTTGGCGACAGCTTTTTTACGTGAGATGATGCAATTGCAAGCGCAACCTTGCATACTTTTACTGATACAGGGATCGTGGATGTGGAATGTGAGATCAGGGATGTGGGATCTGGGATCAGCGATCTGGGATAAGGGATCTGGTAACAGGGATCTGGGATGTATCTCGAATCAGAATCTCACATCAGGGATCTGGAAACTGGGTTCAGGAATCTGGGATGTATTTCGGATCTGGGATCAGGGAACTGGAATCAGGGATCTGGGATGTATTTCGGATCTGGGATCAGGTATTTGGGATGGATCTCGGATCTGGGATCAGGTATATGGGATGGATCTGGGATTAGGGATCAGGGATATGGGAACTGAGATCAGGAATCAGAGATGGATCTCGGATCAGGGATCTCGGAACTGGGATATGGGATCAGGGATCTGAGATCAGGTATCCGCGATCAAGGATCTGGGAGGATCAGTGATCTGGGATGTATCTCGGATCTGGGATCAAGTATTGGGGATGGATCTGGGATCAGGTATATGGGATGGATCTGGGATTAGGGATTAGGGATATGGGAACTGGAATCAGGAATCTGGAACAGGGATATGGGATCAGGATCAGGTTTCCGCGATCAGGACTGGGATCAGTGATCCGGGATTATCGGATCGGGAACTGGATGGATCAGGGATCAGTAGATCAAGGATCTGGGATCAGAGATTTGGATCAGAGATCTGGGATGTATCTCGGATCTGGGATCAGGTATCTGGATTAAGGTATCTGGGATCAGGGATCTAGGATCTGAATCGGATCGGATCAGAATCTGGATAAGGTACCTGGGTTCAGGGATCAGAGATCAGGGATTTCGGATCTGGGACTGGTACAGGTACACTATATACCAACACTATTTTATACATTTTATAAATTAATATTAATAAAATATCTTTATATTCTTATGCAAGAATTCTTATTTTGATTCTGATTGTTCTTCGTAAAGAGCTTCGCTCGTACCGTGTTTCAACGATACACACTATTTTTTTTTCATATATTTGGGCTTTCACAACGAATTTCATTTAAAATTAACAAACAATTGGACTTTAACCCACCACCGTACAAATTTTCCTCACTTGAAGCTGGATTTTTTCGAAATCGAAAAAACACATGACAAATTATTTAGCTTACAAAATGCGGATAAACCTAGTTACAAGTTAATTGAATGAAAAGCATTATTGAAATACAAGAATTTCCGCCCTTTTTGCTTGTGGGTAATTTTTTCGAAATCGGGAAACACCTGACTAATTATTTCGTTTACGAATTCTTTGGTTAAAACCCAATTTTCGAGTCGATGTTTTCCATTCAAACTTTTCCGATCATTTTTTTTCCCTTGAGAATGAAATATTCCAAATCCCATATTGTTAAAGCACGAATAATTCCCTGAGACAGGAATCCATTCACATTTACGTATGTACTCGTATGTGTGTGTGTATCTGTGTATGCAAGCGAATGTTGAGCCAGATTTCTGCGCATAGATTGAGCATTAAGGCAAAAGGAAAAATAAATTGCTTTTTGCATAAAGCTGGGCAGCATCCCAAGCTTCTCTCTGGTTTTTGCTTTTGTTCGCCTCTTATTTTTTTTCGTTGCTTCCAGCTAAGCGCGAAATTTCTCGTACGTGCGAGGAGGATCGAGAAATATTTTTGCGGCGTTGTTATCGCCGCCTTTGGATCGCATAAAGCCGCAATGCGGACGCAAAATGCGACGCACAATTAATCATATCAGAATATATTGCGCCCTTTGGTGGCATAAATCTCGTCCAACTTTAAGCCGGCTTTAAGTTAGGGGGAAAGGGCCAGAGTGCATTTTAGCGCTTTACGCGCATGCGCAACAAATCGCTTGATTAGTTTTTACTACCTTCGACCATGGCCAATACTTTGAAACAGGAAATAAGCTTAACGAATGCTAATCCCTATTTTCGATCTCAGGCACATTTACGGCATAACTTGGCCGTAATAAGCATTCCCCATTGGCATATTTGTAGAGCATTAGCCAATTAAATGAAATTAAAGTCACAAATACGATTCGCAGCTGCGATCGCCAGGCCTGATGAGAGGAGGTGTCGCCGTCGGGACGCGCCATTAACCAACCAACAACCCTCTCGATGCTGCTGCTGCTGCTTCGAGTGCAGAAAATTTCTAATTAAATTATAGTTGCAACTTTTTTTTTTTTTAATTAAAGTGAGACAGAACACACACACTGGCAGATTTCCAACAGCCGTTGATGGCCACAAAATTATTGTGGATGGTAGGAGCAGCAGCAGCTACCGGAAATTGTCAACAAATCAAGACATTTCCCATGGCAAATGAACCAAAACTTGGAAATTTCACAAATTAATGTAATGACACTTTTAGTGAAATTTAATGTGAGAAAGAAGAATGAAGAAGAATTAGGAAGAATGAAAAAAAATTAAGAAGTATGAAGAATAATGAAGAAGAAAGAAGAAGAATGAAGAAGAATGAAGAAGAATGAAGAAGAATGAAGAAGAATGAAGAAGAATGAAGAAGAATGAAGAAGAATGAAGAAGAATGAAGAAGAATGAAGAAGAATGAAAAAGAAGAAGAATGAAGAAGAATGAAGAAGAAGAATGAAAAAGAAATAAGATTGAAGAAGATGAAGAAGAATAAGAAGAAGAATGAAGAAAAATGAAGAAGAATGAAAAAGAATGAAGTAGAAGAATGATGAAGAATAATGAAAAAGAAAGAAGAATAAAGAAGAATGAAAAAGAAGAAGAAGAGAAGAATTAGAAAAAGAATGAAACAAAATGAAGAAGTATGAAAAGAATGAAAAAAAATGAAGAAGAATGAAGAAGAATGAAAAGAAGATAAGATGAATGAAGAAGAATTGAAGAAGAATAAAGAAGAATAAAGAATTTAATGAAGAAGAATGAAGAAGAATAAA
>JAEIFT010000939.1:0-34945 GCA_018904225.1 Lordiphosa mommai
ACAATGAAAATAGCTGAAATAAAAACTCACCAGAACGCTGAACATAACTCATGATTTAAATTATGCTTATCACAGAAGTTGGTAAGCCGCAAACAAAAGTCTCGTTCGTTTGCCAAACGGAGCGATAGCACAAAAAGCATATTATCTACAATTGTTGTACATATTAAATGGGTACATATGTATACTGAATTTCTGATATTGTCGGCATAGTGTGTACGTGTACAGACTTTAAGGCGCTTTGTTTTTTATCAATGAAAGAATTCAGTGCGAGTATTGTGCGTTCTCTGTTTGTGTTGGATAGGCCTCAATAATATTTATATAAATCAATGTTTACTATGTTTTAGTTTAATAAATGTTAGTAAACATGCGAAAGTTGTAACAAACTTTAATCATGAGTTGCAAATAGTTTTCCTAACGACTCTTTCTCACACACACACACACACTGAAATGCAGGAAGTTGGAGGCGAACTTTAACTTTAATCTATCAACTGTTGCGCAGACGACAAGTTTCTGGGTGTGAGCACAAAAGTGGGCGCAACAGTTGGCCCACTATCGCGAATGTTTGCGTGCGTTCAATCGATGACGCGAACGATTGATGGCCGACATGAGGATAGAATTTGGAAATTCCATTCAAATTTATCAGCTCCATTTTGGGGACACAAAGGAATTTTTGTTCGAACAATGAAATGAAAAGTTGGAAGTTAAAAGACAACGCATAGATAAATAATAATATCTAAGAATTTAAAAGAGACGCTCATGCCCCAAATGGCATCAAGCATTAAAATCATTAACGATCAAAGTACTAAATCCATTTAGAAATTTTAAGACATCAGTCGAATAGATTTTATGCCCTACGAGGGCAACACTTAGCGAAATTAAAAGGGAATAATACCGTAACTGGAACCGGAACCGTTAACCGAAATGAACCCAGTAAAGCCAGGTACTGGTATCGAAAGCAGAACCGATATAAAAAAATTTTTTGAGAACCGAAAACCGTTAACCGTTATAATATTAACCGAAAAACCCGGATCCCTACCGAAACGTTAATCCCGGTATTGTTTTGGTTTCTTCTTATTTATTTTATTATTTTAAATATATGTTTTAAATGGTAAAATAGCCATAAATACACTTAGAAAATGATTCTTACTTTTTAGAAATTCGTCATTAAAAAAAACAGAATCAAATTATTTTTTTTTTTAAGATATAGAAAAAAATCGTAAAAAGTAGAAAAACTTTTCTTTAGTAAATATAGACCCTCTAATTAAATGTGAAGGATTTTTAAGACTTAAAAAAATCCTCCCTTAAATGTTAAAATGTTGGAGGAATGATAACATAAAATTTAGAAATGAAGTTTTCGGATTTTAATCAAATTTCGCCCTAAAAAATTCTGTTTTAATATTTCGAAAAATGTAATGCAAGGAAAAGCTAAGGCAGATTTTATATTTTAAACAGTTTTTATGTTTTTTAAAGCTGATATACCCCTTTGAGTATTTTACCAGCGTATTATGAGCTATATTGAACTTTAGTATTACACTGGGTTCAAATCTATCCAAATCGCTAAAGACCTAGATTTTATAGCAGATTTCTTCGATCCATTATTAAGAAATATTTGCCAGCTTTTTAAGAAAAACAGTAGAAAAATTCCAGCCTTTTATTTCAGCGCCATATACGATTTTTGGTTAAGTGTGCTACCAATTTGATTAATTAATGTAGCTAGAATAGAAACAATCAAAATCAGTTTTTCACTTAATCCAGCCCACTGTCCGCCACTGGCATATTAGCCTAATGACCATAAACCACCAGGCCAATTCCAGTTCCAACCCAACCCATTGATGACCGGTAGACATTAGCTTCCACGCACTAATTTGTTGTCATAAATTTTATGGATAAACTTGCATTTATTTATATAGATTCCTTTGTGTGGCAAAACAAATTGGATCCAAATGATATAAGTTAGAAATCTGTACATTTGTCATAGATAGTGTTAATCAATATAGCTGAACAATAACTTTATCTTTATTATTATTAAGTTTCTGTTGTATATAAAAACTTATTCTCTTTCTGTAATATAGTTTAGTCACTGAACTTCAGTGAATCGAAAAGTGTGATAGGTTCTCTACGAATAGCTTGTCAATTGCAATTTCTTTATCATTAAAACGTGTCCAATGCATATTTTACACTTAAAAATGTGTCAGAAATTCAGGCTGACTTTTCTGTTATGGTTGACCTAGTTAAAGAAAATATATTATTTTATTTTAGCCCATTTTTGTATTTGATACAATAGTTAAAAAATTATAAAGCAGGTGTTATTATTCCTTTAAAGCTACAAAAGTGGTTAAAGTTATATACAATTTATCAAGATGTTGTGACCCATGGCCCATTATTTTCCATGCACATTTGATTGGCAAGTTGATGACAGTTACACTGATTCTCTTATCCACTGACCTTCTTATTATATTATTATATTATATTATATTCTATTGAATGCAGATTTAGAAGAAAAGAAAAAATGTGGCGATTTTTTGAGTCCAGTTACAATTATAAAACTCTCTTTCGAGAGACTTTACTATAATCTAAGTCCATATCGAAAGATAGAAAGATTAGATAATGATTAGATAATTAGATAATGAAAAGACTGGAGCTGATATCTGATCAAAAAGTAGTATTTTTGTTGACAGGTCACTGGTTTTTGTGAAGTGTCGTATTATATATCTTGCACCAGATGTTTATCAATTCACAAAATATAGTTTAGGTCGCCAGTTGGTATTACGTCGATAAACGATAAGGAAAGATTAGTAATTACTTCAAATAACTGAGAACAGCAAATATTTCGGTAGGGTCTATATATACAGCCAATCAATGTTTTAATGATAGTTCGCTTATACTTCTGACTTCTATAAATATGTATTCTATTTCACTGTAATTGGGGTGTTTCAGTAGAGTCCTACATGTCAGTATAGAGTTTACAATTTTACCAATTACTATAAAGATAAATACACAATAACTTGTTTTACACAAATACAAATTTACAAATCGCAGATCACATAAAAATTATTTTCGACACAATGCTTCATATGAATAGAGACACGTTTTTAGAGCTTTGAAATCAGAATGCTTTTGAACAGCTGTCTTATTTATATGAAGTATTGTGTGGAAAATAAAATTACGAATTAATATTTGATTTCGACAATATGAAGCTTAATTACAAAAAAGTCGGAAAAGTTTTATCTGGTATCTGCTCCGTTACAAGTGGGGATGCAAATGATTTCTCTTAGCTAACTCTAAGAGATCTTCCATGCGCTTAGTGCAGCACACAACTACTTCTCTTCCAGTTTGCTTGACATGTACCAGGCCAGTTCGTCTGAACACTGCAGAGAGCTGCTTGGGCTTCCTGAGACGGGTTGCCTCTTTAAAAATATAGTAGCTCTCTTTTGACAGTTGCTCATTAATGCAGATCGGTACATCTACATCAGAGTGCTTGTTAATCAGTTGGAGCGTTAGTTCTACTTTTTTCTCCCTTCGATATGCACCAATAACCCGTAAAAGCGCAATTTTATCAAGTGTCGTGTCCATTTTAATAGTAATGACACGGTCAACAGTGAAATTTTTGCGACTTTCTTGCCCTGAAAATGTCTTTGACTCTCAGTGCCGGCTTGAGAAAAAGGTTAAAGCCTCGTACCCAGATCAGAGACCCATGCAGCTCATGGTGAAAGTGATTCTATTTCTATGAAGTATCATGACTTTTTTTCGCGATCTGAGTACTAGGCTTAAGGCATAAAGTGTTATAGACGTTAATCAATTTCTCCGTGAATGGGCAAATCACATGAACTCATGTTATTTGCGTTCTTCTGTGTCGCCGAATCCGCACATAACCCGTCCTCCTGTTCCTTCAGAAAGCGAAGCTCCCCACTATTTCAATAGACACTCCATTGAAATGCTCATGAAGCATCTCCAGCATGCAGCTTTAATGAGTTCGGCCTGCTCCTCAAACCGACGGTTAAGGATCTGGAGAAGGAAAGGCGATGGAGCATCAGATGAATCATCAGAAGGACGGTTACGCTTTAAGCCAGCTCCAGCGTTGTCCTTAACTCGCTTACCTCCAGTTGCCACCATATTATTACCACCACTCATTAATGAGTATTATTAAGTGAGTGATTATAGGGTGCGAGTTGTTGTTGGGTTTGTGCTCGTTGTTGTTGTTGAGAGATCAAGATCCACAAGCCTCTCGAAGTTCGAAATGTAAGGTAATAACATTTTATAGAACCTTAACAAAAATGATCACTTACTTAAAAGATATCGACAATAAAGTAACTGATATAGAGGTATAAACCTATATAAACACAATTTTTTACAGTTCTCGTTACCGTCCAACTCTAGAGTACAGATCATGTAGAAATAAATATAAATAACTGACTTTTCAGGCCCAAGCCGTGTTGCCTAATCAGATCTTCCCTTCTTTCAAAAGGGGACCAACAATTTTTTTTGTATATTCAAATTATCTAAATTTAAAAAAAAATGAATATGAGAAAACGGCCCTTCTCATCTTCATGTTTTTTAAAACTAGGTGCTTTTTGAGAAATTTATGTTGCCTACTTTTAGGCCGCGTGTAATTTCCCATCCTGGTCGTTGTCGACACAAACATAGACATTTAAAAGTGGCCTAAAAGTAGGCAACTCAAATTTTATCCAAAAGCACCTGGATTTGAAAAACAGGAACATGAGAAAACGGCCCTCAGTGTTCCTATTAGACCGACTCGTAAAGTTACACCCTTATCTTTGAAACGTTGTTCTACCAACTAAACCGTTAAGTGTCTTTTGTGCTTATTACAATAAACTCTCCTGAGTAATCAGCTCAAATGAATCTCTTTTTGCTCTAAAAACATTTGTTTTTAGACTGAAATTCCTTGGCTTGGGTTTAAAATAATCGGGAATTTTGTATCTACACACATGTTACAATACACGTATAAAACAATTCTCTCTTTAGACTATTACTACAAAAAAAAATCATGATTTTTTGCCCTTCGAAGTATGCTATGTTTATGAATATAAATAATTAAGAAAACTATTTTTTTTTTAGTAACCTAAACATTTGTTATTTTTGTATACCTTTGACTAGTCCGACAATCTGATTGAATGCACAATGTGGATTATGTAAGATGCTGCCATATCTGACTTTAAAATATCTCGTTCAACAAATTATAAATGAAAAAAATAAAGTTTGCATACTTTGAGGGTCATAAACGTAGTCACAAACAAATAATTAATTTTCAAAAGTGTTCCTGCCTCTGCCTTTTGCATTTCCTGAATGCGACCATAGATTACGTTATATATGACTTTTGTGCACTATTATTCACATGACCATCAAGGCATGCATTCTCCATTCTCTGCCTCTTCCTTTTGCCATGCCTGCCATAATCCATTAAATTTGAAATATGATTTGTGGGTTCCATTGCAAAAACCAAAAACCATTCAAGCTGAACGCAAAGAGTAATGGTGCAATTCCCAAAGATCTCTCAAAGATTCTTGTTACATTTAGATGAATGTCGATATTTTGTTCCCACAAAGAACTTGCTTTCACTTTTTTTTATTTTTTGCTCCTGGGGATGGGATATTATGAAATTGTGTGTTGCCTTGCACTTATTGTATACATAAATATTACTTGATGGCCCTCCACAGTGGGACATTTGGTTTTTGTTGTGGCGCCATTTGGCGTCAGAATTATGGGCGAAAATAAATTGAAAAGTAATAGAGTGAACGCATTTCAAATGACCTTTAAAGTTGTTGTTGCTGCCAACAATAAAAGTAAACGAGAGTCATTTTAAGAGCATTAAACATTATAGCAGACCACAAAGACTTGGCATGACATGTTAGTCTAGTTTATGAATGTGTAGTTAAAATGTCATCTCCGTTAGAGGGTGGAAGTGGGAAAGGAAAACCATGACTTAATACATGGTTAACATGGTTTAGTTTACAAAGAATGGGTGGTGGTGATTCCTGATGATTATAACACGAATCTGTTAGGCAAAATACTCCATGACGTCTGGATTTTTGGTACTTTAAACCTAAAGTTGGTAAGAGTGCATATTTTGACCATTTTAAGTCATGATTTGTGGGCAACCAATACGATTGTTTTGACTCTCCTTGATATTATCATTAAGTACTATTTCTTTACTTTAAAATAAATTGTCCCAGATAATTTTGCGATTTTTTTTTAAGAAGATATATCATTTTTAATAACATGCTTCTCTCATCAGCAAACTTTTTGCTGTCATACATCCAAGTCCAAAAAACTTTCATACTTTTCGGCTAATGGAATAACTAATCCGCACACAACGGAGACTGCAGTATCAATGGGCGCATTCATCAGAGATACTTGATTACTGAAAAGTTTTAAAAAACAATGTATACTACATAGTATATTTTTAGGTGTCGTATGAAATTAACATTTTTATGTTGAAACCCCTTATTTCTAATTAAATACGACACCTAAAAATATGCTATGTAAAATCAGCAATCAGAAACACAAATCGCAAATCGAAATTATCTGCTGAATGGCCCCAATGGTACATAAATCGAAACACTTGCAGTCTTCAAGTGCTTATTCTTCCATAAGCAGGGTTACACAGGTTTAGGTACATAAGTAGATTCTAAATTTATGTACTTTTTACCTTACCTAGGTTCCAATTTTCATTCACCTTGTCAAAAGGTAAGGGATTAGGTACTTTAATTTAAACAAAAGATTTTGAAGACTTACAATACCAGAAATGGGTATTTAAACGAAACTAAAAAATGTAATGAAAATTCTAAAATGGATTCAATGTTCAATGGGTGCGTTCAGCAGAGACACTTCATCACTGATCAGCTCTTTTTATTAAGCAAACTTTTTTGTTAAATTGACATTTGGAAAGGCTTCATGTAAGAGAGTAGGCTACGTAAATTACTAAGAAATATATCATTGATCAGGGAGCAAGTTCTTCTGCTGAACACGACCATTAACTCCACAACCATAATGATATCGAAAAATTAAGAAGGCAAAGTTAAATCAAGGTGATTCGATCAAAAGAATGATTTTAGCTTAAAAAATTCGCGATGGATCCCGTCCTTGGATCGGTTAAATCTCAACCGAATTATATTTTACTTAAAAATAAGAACCCATCTTTTCTTTAAACCCAGCAAAAAAATCAATTTTCAGTGCTTAAAACCCCTCGAAACGTTTAGCCCAAAAAAGTTAGTTCGGGAAATTCATTAAATTTTGGATTGGTAGTTACCTAACCTGTTTTTTTTTAAGAAGAACCCATAGACTTAAACTGAACCGGCGGGCCTGGAAACGAATACGAATCTATACTAAAGTATAAAAATGTTTTTAATGTTTTTATAAGTTATGTACAAACCCAAAGGGCCAATTTGATCTTATAAGTTATGTATTCAATCAAAATGTTAAACCATATTTCAACCATATTTTTGGATTTAGGATATAGTTTTTTAAATTTACAAATTCTCGTTATGAAGTAAGTTTTATTTTATTCATTACCAAAAAATGGACGCTTTAAAAAGACTGTTAAAAAGTATCTTTTTGGTACCGACAATTTTGTATATTTTTTAACTTACCTATGTATATTGTTTGACATTTACCTTGTACATTACCAAGGTAAGAAAAAATTTGGTACGTTCCCATAGGTTTGCTTTAAAGGAACAAGCAAAATAAACATAGCGTTTTTACATGAATATCGTGGTAATGACAATCTCCAAGTGAAAAAAACAAGCCTAAGTGCACCTAAAAAGACTGATGACCCGTATCCAACTAGAGAATAAACACTGTTTTTGAGGTTAGGGCGGGTTTCCCCATAGAATATCATATTTGTGTTAATCCTTGTCTCATTACAAAGAATTACCTCCACCAAAACAAAACTAAATTTTTAAAATGTGTTATTTAGTCATGCGGGGAATGAAAACCATTTATACCTGCTTATGTTGTTATCCAGTAGCTTTTATAAACTCAGCCTGTCATGTACCTGTGCCAGCACTTCCATTCAAGGACATTTGCTTGAAAATGGCATCCGGGTCTCAAGTGCAGCTCCCCTGCTGGCACTGGCACTGGCACTGGAACTAAACAAAATGTTCCATTTCCCTCTTCCGACTCTCTATTGCGGGATTTTCATTTTGTCAGCACTTTTCACCCACTCATGTGGCATTTTGTTGTGGTACACTCCACACACACACACACACACACACAGATCCTCATGCCACCTCCTGCTGCATGGCTGCTGCTGCTTTTGCTGTGTGTTGTTTATGTGTCTGTCTGGCTCCGGTTTTTTGTTTTTTGTTTTTGCTATGATGTCTCTGTCAGTGGGTGGAGCCACTGCCGGCAGAAATTGTCATGTAAATGGGTTAAGTTCTGACATTAAATTGTTTTCACAAAAGATTTTCCATTTATTTTGGTTAGTTCTCTGGACATGTGGATAACATAATAATTCATTTTTGGCTGACTGACCCGAAGCCATTTCCTGTTGATTGTGTACACGGGAATGTATGCAAATGCCTGCCTTGGGCTTGGTTAAAACAGATTTGGCCATATTTGATAATTGCATTTTGTGCTAAAATTCAGAATTTCATATACGGAATTTTCCTTTTATTCAAGTAAGCGGCGCCCAATTTGTTGAATATCATGCAAAGCTAAGCAATACTTGAAAATGGCCATTGAACTTTTATATCAGCAACTGGCCAAATTGCGCAGGTTTTTTTTTAAACTGCACGCGAACGGCAAGCATCATAATTGGAAATGTCTGTAAGAATGTGGGGGAAGGGGCGTGGTTGCACACACACACACCATACATATAACCACTTCCACTTAAAGTCAAACAAGAAGAACTTCCGCTGAGCAGTTGCCACCCTCACACCGCTTTTCGCGGAGATGTTAACAATTTTGCGCCAATTACAATGGCAAAGCGCAATCTAAGCATTTAGGAGGTCGTTTACTTTAAGCACTTATAAATAACACTAGCTTACAGTCAAATTAACACATTGAAGTCACATTGATTTTTATATATGTTGGAACTTAATATGAAAATTAAAAAATATTTTACGCATAAGTTTTTAAGATATGATTTTATTTAATTTTAGAGTAATGTACAAACTAATAAAAGTTATATGGATATTGAGGGTTTTTAAAAAGCCGTATCTCTCCGAAATTTCTAAAAATAGTAAACGTATAAATTTCTTTACACTTTTTAACATAGGAAAGTTCAAAATTAAATTGAAAAAAAGAATCAAACAAAAATATTGAGGGGGCTATATTGTTGTGGGCTTTCTGGAGACACCTAAAAAAGTATTTTCGCGGTGGACACGATATTGTTGATAGATTCATCTTTTGTTTTAAAGATAGTTTTTATTTTAATTTATAAAAAATTTTATTAAACAAAATTTGACTTTCTTCGTCTTGATTACTTTCACTGATCTTGCATTTAGCTCAATTATCATTTTGAGCAATAAACTATGGCCGCAATCAACTTTTTCAGTTGACGTGTTGTTAGTGTGGGAAGAGTATTTATTGGCGATTATAAATAAAAAGAGAATCAAAAAGAACATAAAACAAGAAAAGAAAAAACCAAAACTAGACCAGTTGGATGAAAATTTGTCGCGAAAAGATTTCATTTTCGTTTTATGCTTGGTGCATAACTATAGCCGCACAATTAAATTTCTCGTTCTGTATTTGATTAGCGATTGAGATTGAATTGAGGTTGTTTCAGCAAATTTAATAATTGAAATTGACATTTTTCTGTGGAATAAAGGGGTCGCCTTTACAACTGTTGACGCCCGTTGTTGGAGTATAGTAGTCATGAAAAAGCTTCTCAAAAAGCTTTGCCGTTCGGATTCGGCGTTAAACTGTAAAACTTAACCTTTAAGTTAAAAACTTTATTTCTATTAACGACACCTAAAAATCTAGAGAAAAAGCAATCATTAAACACAAATCACTAATCGAAATTATCTTCTGAATTGCCTTATTGTATTTAAGCGATGAAACAGGAAAATTAACACATTTTTATTAAATTTCTTGTCAAACAATTTTCTAAGTGTCGAGCAAAAGAACTCAAAACTCGATTTGTAGGCTTTTTATTAGCTGTGATTCCGTATATAACTGTAACTTATTTATTTAATTTATTTGTTTTCATTAGCAAAAATAGACCAACTTAAAAATGATAAATTTTTATACAAAAATGTTGAGCTTAGAAGAAATCAAATTTCTTTCTTATTTCTTTATATTTTTTAAGCAAAGTTGATTCGCTTTGTATACACTTACGTATGGGATAAGTTTTTCTTCTGTCCACTTTTTTTGATATCCTTTTAATGGGTACACTTACATTTATTTAATATACCCTTTTTATATATATCTGATTAAGCAAGTAGAGTTATTGATTATTCAATTTTATAAATAAATTGTATGATTTCTTCAACAACATTTGAGGATTGCAACATTTTATACAGCCCAAAACAATTACATTGCCTCATAAGTCATTTCCTAAGCATATAATTTCCAACTTTGGTGATCAGTATTGTTTACAAAGATAACAGGTATTTTGATTTAAAGCGGTTAAGTTTTGTTCTTCAAAAGTCTTAACTCTTTTCCATTATCAAAGCAAATAAATCATATCAATTTAGATTTCAAATAATTATTAGCACTGACACCTGCCCATCTGTGTGCAATGTTTTCTATTTATATCATTTGTATCAGTTTCAGGCCCATCTACAAAAACATACATATAAATGTTAATTTAATTATGTACCTAAAAGCAAAAGCATTAAACTTGATGAATGTATCTCTAAAATTCAGGTAGTTATGACATATGAACTGATTACTGCATAATTAAAATTAAATTGGTTTCTTTTTGTGTGATAAGTGAAGCGGAATTTCATTTCCAAATGTCTCAATACTTTTTAATGAGCTTGATAAGAGCCAAGGAATTTCCCCATTTGTTTTAACTGTCATGTGAGTAAGTTTTAAAAATATATATATTTGATTTAATATATGTATAATTTTAACGTTTATGATGGTCTTTTGTTGATTTATTATACTTTCATAAAAAGTTATCATGGCATACCAATACTTAATCAATATTCTCGAGATAATACATTTTACTTTCGCTCAATGGCATTGAGAAGCTAAACAAAGCTTTATGAAGATAGGAAAGAACCACTCCAAAACCATTTGATGGGCAGAAAAGAAATCAAAATCAAATTGCTGTTTATTTGGAATGGAAAAATACAAGTCTAAAATGTTTAATCGTTATTTACGCTAGGTGGGAATTTCGTTCGACTTTGTCCGAGCCATTTTTTATCTTTTGTCTAGCAAGTCGCCAGAGGGGAGCGTAAAAAATTTTGAAAATTATTACCAGGTCTCAGGGATAATTGAAGAAATGCGATTATTGGCATCTAGCTTTAAAGCAGAGTTTGTGCCCCATAGCGCCTGACGGACGAACACATTCGGCCACACACACAGACACAAGCCGAAGGAGTGCATCAGAAAATCCAATCAGTCGCTGGCCAGCGTTCTATGAAGTAGGTCAGAGCCGCTTTACGTTTCGGCTACATTTATATACACTCTCAATTTTTTCTGATAACGATTTATTTTGAGAATTTCAAAGATAACTTACCCAAAATGTATGAAACTGTTTGCATATTTAATACTCTTAGATTATAAAATGATCTTGACCTGCATCTTTTTCGGGTTCAAAGTATAAGTAAAGTAACCTATTTAAGAAAACTTTCCACTTTCGTTAAGTCTTGTTATTATCTTTCAAGGTAAAGCATATGTTATTATCACAGGTACCATTAACTTATTGCGCTCATAAATGTGTTTTTGGGGGTTAGATAATAAGTAACATACATTTTTTGTCACCAGTTCTTTACGTCTGTCTCATTTATTTCCAGGTCGTTGTGGACATGACAAGCACATACAAATGTGAAAAACAAGGCGGCAATTCAACTGAACCAAGAAAAGTATGTAAAAATATTTATAAAAAAAAAAAAAAAACAATAACAACAACTTAAAGCTATTCCAGACGGCTTCGCTTTAGCGTAAATCAATCAGAAAGTATGTGAAAACCTCAAAAAAAATTATGCTTGACCAGCAATTAAAGCAGAAAAGTCAGCGTTTAAAGCAAATTGAACATCAAAACGAATGAAATCAAAATACCAAACTAGAGTTACGAGACCTACACGCAAAAAAACATCAAAATGAAGACACTCCCCAACAGTGGCAATCACAGGAACAAAATGGCCCTGGGCAAGTCCATTAAAATGTACCTGACCATATTTATAGCAACTACCTGCATCTATATGGTGCTCTATCAGTATCACATGTCCCGACAACCACTGGCGACCAACGAAGAGGTCAAGGTAAGTTTGGTTCTGTAGTATTTAGTTGTTAAGAAGGCTCTGCGTAGTTTGCACCACCATTTTAGCAATTCAATAATGAGATACTGTATTTGCTTTTGTAATTAGATAAACACTAACGAAACATCAGCTTCAGTTAGTTAACATATTGCACCTGAATCAGTCTCATTAAATGTTGCATTGTTATGTGCTAAAGGTAGTAGATAAAAATAATACTGATAAGGACACAAACAAGATTGATAGCTAATGATTTGATATGAGAAATGAACATAGTTGATAAAAGGCCATCATTAATATGGAGAAAACGATTGGTAAGTTGATTAGTTTTTGTTCAAGAGGAACTTGGGAACGTTCTTAACCCCAGAAATTAACCCCTTTAAATCGGTTCAATTCAGATTTGTTTGGTCTCTTGAACCGGTTAATTTTCTTCCAATCTGAACCGAATTAATTGGAAATCTGAACCGAACTGATGTCCTTCCAAAAATGTTATACTGAAAACGCAAATGAAAACGGTTCGATTCGTTTTATGGCGGAAAATCACCTAACTCAAAGAAAAATATTTGAAAAAATTTTAGTTAAAATAAGTATTATCAACAGAACTACGTAATAATGACTTCTTTTGAACGGGTTGTTTACAGATTCTGATCAGTTCCAAAGTTTTCACTGGATCTAGTTTTGTACATTTATTTTGTCCCCTTAATATGTCTGTCAGCAGTCTGCATTTATTTTTAAAAAATTGAAGATGGAATGGAGTGAGTTTTAAATTCTCAACGAGTTTCCGCATATTTATCTTAATTTACCCATAAGGCCCTATTTTATTTTCTCGTTTTAGAAATATCATTTCACCTACCTCTTTTAGACTATCAGATATTTGGATTTCGTGGATAGGGGATGAGGGCTTTGTTTTTAATAGATAATCACCGTATTCAAGGTGCTTTAAGTATCTGTTGCATCTTCGATAGACAAGAGAATCCTGGAACTAATGGAAAGCGCCTGTATATCCGTCTTTATTTCATTTAATGTTTTTTTGTAAGAATTAAAAAATTGCACATTTTCATTTTCGGAGCCAGAAATAGGCCTGCAAATATAAGAGAAGTGAACCACTAAACCGAACCGAAACAACGGTTCATTTAGCATCAATAAACATATTAAAAACCTCTGTGAACCACTTTACCGAACCAGTTCTGATTCCCCAGCGGATTGCTGTCCTGGTTTCAATATTCCACAATGTTAAAAAGCTTTACAACGGTTTCAAACCTACGAATCGATATTCAGATATTCAGAATATTGCAGTCTTGGCTAACAGTTACCTTCTTGATATGAAGAACTTAGATTCCTAACTCCCCGTACTGAATTCTTTCCATGCTTGAAAGATAATTAAAAAGTTAAGACAGATTCTCCAAACTGCACAAGCATGTACCATTTTTTAAATTTTTGCCATTTCTTTCTCCTTAACTTAATGGAACTTTGCAGTACTCATTAATGCAGTTTTTTATATCCTTCTGTGTGTCGATTTTTCTTATTCCCTTTTTCTTCATCGACTGTCTTTCTGTCTTAAATCTTGTACATGGTCTTCTATATAATGCATGTTGAATTTATCGGAATCAGAAGGATCGCTTGATCTTATCATATAGCCTCCCTAGAAACGATTTAAGGTTCGGAACAGCTCGTTGTTTGCTGCTCAAGATTTTCAACCCTTTGCACTGAGCTGGGAGCAGTAGATCGAGAGGTACAACTTGAGAACCAAGAGCTAACGGCCCATCCAGAATTGTGGATCGACTCAAAAGTGAATCGAGTCCAGAGCTACAACTAGAGAGCCGGGTATGGCTCTCAGCTCGAAGCCATCTGCTTAATTCCAGCTCTCGAAATGTGGCTCGCAGCTCGGAGCCGAGAGCCATAGCTCGAGCTATAGCTCTTAGGGCGGATTTCTCATCTCCTACATGTCACATAATCTTACAAATAACAGAGTAAATTCTACGTTTATGGGACACATAGCACCTATTTAGAAGATAAGAAATCGGCCCTTAGAGTTATTGACGAAAAATGTACATTCTTTAGATATGTTATGGAGGACTATAAGAAGATTTAGCAATAGAGATCGTAATATGTTCGTCAAATAATTTGTACAGAATATTATAAAAAAGCGCTAAGCCCTCATTAAGATTAAGGTTATCGAGGCAGAACCAGTCAATAAGTGATAAAGAGTCCATTAACCCTGAAAAATTAACGATTTTTGATAACAACGCCTAAGGACCTAAGCCATTGATAGATATTTGAAGTATCGGCTGATGAAGATCTTCCGGAACTGCTAAAGGGGAAGTACGGGCAGTCGTACATAAATACCAGGGGCGATTATGATTAGAGATAGAATAGAAATCAAGTTAAGTAAAGTCATAGTCATTTTGGAAGCGCGAAACTAAAGCCATCGATTCATCACATGCTGACCAAGAAGTAGCAGAAAGATTCAAATCACTTAGTACTATTAGAAGAACGTTATCGCAGGCCATCGAGTAAATATGGCGAAAATACTTGCGTCAGACCCAGGCCGTAAACGAGCTGGTCACCAGTAAGTTACAACCGGGAAGGGAAACTTTAACGGATAAGAATTCAATATTAAAAGAGTCGTCATGTTGTAGTATCTGAGAGGCAAGATTAGATCGTACACCAATAAAACCGCGACGACAAGGGCGTAACAATATATTTATTAGAAAAAATTGCATTATCAGAGACCGAAGCGTTTAGCAAAGTTTTTGTTAAAACTGGAAGACAACACAGAGAGAAAAAATCAAGTATTTCGGACTTGAACTCAGTTTTTCCAGACTTGATAGACAACTGAGTCTTAAATTACTAAAACCAAGTATGCCATACTAGTATCAATTACGTTTTTTCAAGTACAAAATACTTGAATATAGTATTTTCGAACTTAAAAAACGAGTACGAAACAAACTTAAAATGAGTATTTTGGAACTTTACCTAAATACGTTCCGTACTTAAATTAAGTTGCTTTTCGCTTTTAAAGTATAAATCAAGAATGTGCATACTTGCTCCAAATACTATAACTACTTGAATCAAGTATTCACTAACTTAGAAAATGAGTACGAAACGTACTTGAAATAAGTACTTAATACTAGATCGTAGTATTATTTAAACTTGATTCAAGTACGTTTAAACTTAAAAAGTGAGTTTGAAATGAGCATAAAATAAATGTGTGTATACTTGATCCAAGTATCCATATACTTGAATCAAGTTCTTCAGACATTGATTAAATAAAATAAAGCAATTATTTGATGCTATAGCGTCAAAGTAAGTTTACTGAGGATTTTGAGAATGAATTATGAAACTAAGACGAAATTTACATGATGAAGCAAACTTCATGAAGGTAGCTTAGTCGGGGTTTACACGATGAAGCAAACTTCATGAAGTTTCTCAAAAAGCTTTTGTTTGTGGGAAAGAGGTGTGGTGGGGTAGCTTTCCCCTCAACACCTCTATCCTTCGAGCTAGAGCTTTTTAGAAAACTTTATGAAGTTTGCTTAATCGTGTAAATCCCGACTTAGTAGGCGAGAGACTTAGACCGCATTTACACGATGAAGCAAACTTCATGAATATTCTCAAAAAGCTTTTATTTGTGGGAAAGAGGTGTGGTGGGGTGGCTTGCCCCTCTACACCTCTTTCCTACAAGCAAAAGCTTTTTGAGAAACTTCATGAAGTTTGCTTCGTCTTGTAAATGCGGTCTTATATGTATTTCTATACTATTCGTTTAAAAGGTCTGAAGAATTTCCCATGAGTTCACGCCTGCTAAGAAAACTTCATGGTGTAAATCCCGACATAGTTTTTTTTGAAGAAGTAGAGGATGCTGACTGAGATATAAATATGTTCATATCTCATATTGTCTGCCGAGGTAATTCCACGTTTTGAAAAATCCCTCACAACTGTATATTCAAGCCAAAGATCAGACTGCACTATGTTGGAAAAAAGCGACTCACCGAGGAAGCATTGCATCCTCTACTTTCAATCATAGGCTATCAATCTTGCGTTATATCCACCCAACTTGTTGGCTAGCTTAATTAAAATTTTAGTTAACTATAGTAACCTCTCATCTTTATGTATTTCTTGTAATGTTTTGTTTAATGTTCTTGTTCTATTCCTAATTATACCAAAACGCATCCATGCCATATCCTAAAACATACAAAAAAAAAACCAACTTTAGCATCAAGAAAAATCATCGTCATCGTCATACATCGCTTCATATTTGTGGGCGCCCATATCCTTGCTGTCTACAACAGTCAACAACTACAGCTTCACCACCAACTCGAATATGAATACAACAGCCGCTGTGGGCTTAGTTTCTTTAGCTGATACCACCACCACTTCGGGCAGTAGTAGCAGCAGTCCCACATCAGTTGGAGTGACCACAACAATTGCTACAACTTCTAGCACCAGCATCAGAACTACAGCAACAACAACTTTAGGTTCTGCCGCCACCACAACAACAGCCCAAAAATTACCAACAACAAGTACAACAAACAAACCCACAAATGTCCACCAAGATAGCCATAAATTCCGCTCAACATTCCAGGCTGTCTCAGATCCCGTAAATATTTTGCCCTAATCCTAGTTTAACACTTTTTCTCCCCCCTCACACAAAGTTCGATCTAACGGAAACAACAAAAACTAATTACACTGAAGAGCACATTTTTCTTTACAACACTTTCATTTTTCGCTTTTTAATAACACAAAGTGCACTCGGCGTCTTATCTGCATATTGCATTTCCGCTTATACTTATGGTGATGGTTACTTTGTGTGTGTGTGTGTGTCATAGTATGTGTATATAGTTCGGAATGGGAACAAGCTTTTGCTGTTGTTACAATTACCACCAAGTTCTGCCTCATTGAAGCCACTGCTTGGGGTTTTTGTTATTATTTTTAGTTATTTTTCAATTTTGTTAATTGCTTTTTTAAGTCGCTTCGCTGCAAGTCACAATTGCGTTGCCAAAATAGGAGTGGTTCCAACTATTTAGAGCAGCGGTGGGCAAGAAATTTCAATTTGGGCTTAAATCACATAATATAAAAGTTTAAAGGGAAGAAAGAAGAAGGATCCAAATATTGACTCAGAACACAAAAATTCGTTGAAAGATTTTAATTAACTGTTTCTATATGAAACCACCCTGCAACCCTTATATTTGCCTGGTCCAAGTGCATACCCCATCAGCATATTATAATATGTTTGCTCAACCATTAAACTTGATTCAGCCTTGGGGCAATTACCATTGGTCGCAATGCACATTTGAAATTGTGGCCTGCGGCATTCCACTTAATTCTCATTATTTATTTAGCCAACTTTCTTCTTTTTTTTTTGGTTAATCAGTTGCAAAAAAAAAATTTGTATTTGATATGCAAACAAAAAGATTCTCATTGCATGTGCTGCATGAGCCTAATTTGAAAATTGCTCCATGCACATTTGAAACCTAAAAACCGAAACCGCTGACAACAAAAAAAAAAAACTAGCAGCAAACAATAAAGTGCTTTGAATGCCACCAAACTAGTAAGAGAGTGTGGCTGGCGGAGGCGGAGTATAGGGTGATGATGATCTAGATTCTAGATTTATGCAAAATGCAAAGCCAATTGAAAAGATTCGCGCGCACATTTGTGTTTGGTCTCAGTCAGTTTTGTAAGAGTATCCACAATTGTGTAAGGGTATACCCTACAGTCAATGTCAAAGGTGGGCTTTATCAGTAGCTGGACATTCCAAATACAGACTCGATCCATCTAAGTATATACCTCAAAAATATCATAATCAGGCCTATTCCCGTTTCCGATTTTGATCAAATTATGTGGAATCGGAATTGGTAAATGTTCCCGTTTTTATAAACCGATTTTCTTTTCGGTATATTACCACAAATTTTCATTCATCTTTATCCTTTAGACTTTCTTGATGGCAAAATATATTAACCGAATAGTCTATACGTTTTGATTGATTCAACGAAATCGGAAACGAGAACAGACCAGAATGTGTTTTTAGATGTTACTGTCAGAAGAAAAAATTTCCGACCCTATAAAATAAGGTATAATTTGGAGACCAAATTTGGTGCAAAAACCGGTTTGAAATCACAAAACTTTTGTGGAAGTGGAATTCAGAACATGGCTGATAAACTCAAAATAAATATAAACTCAAAAAAAAAAGAGACTGTCAGATCAGTAAGAAGTTTATACCGATTTGTACTTAAAATATCAAGCATATTTTGTTCTTGGGTGTACTTAAATTAAGTATGAAACATTCTTAAGTCCAAAAACGACCGTTAATTTTGTTTAAATGAGAAAACAACATTCTTGAATCTAGAATTTTTCGAACTTACAACGCATTCTTTATTTAAGTTCAAAATTTCTTAGATTAAGTACGAATTGTCATCTTAAAATGACAAGCCAAAAAAGTATGCAATGGAAAATGGAAAATATTTCAACACGAATCTGTCCTTAAAATTTCCAACTAATTCTGTCACTTTGCTTATTGATAGATGGTAGATTTCTGGCCTACAGTTATACTTTCTTGGACTTTGATTAGCTCAAGGCAATAAGATCTTTGCAGTCATATTTGATTCGATACAGAAACATCGTTTCAAACACAAATTGAAAACAGCTTCAGAATTGAATGGGCATAAACCAAGTGCATTTTGTACTTATTTGACAATACTCTTATTTGGTTTCAAGAATGTTTTGGGGGAATAATTTAAAATTTATTAAACTTCAAGGTAAAATATTTTGTTAATATTTTAATATAAGAGTTAATCGGGACCTCTGGGGTTTAATAATGAATTCAGGTCTCATCAACCGCTTAGAATTAAAGCAGTGATGACCACATCCTGCTTGCGGCAGAGCACACACTAATACATATAAGGAAAATCATTTGTCAAAGAACAACAACCACAATAAAGAGATGGAGAAAAACCGCAAAAACATAGACTAGCATACTTGAATAGGGATATCCCTTAAAAAGGTCTTATGCTTTGACTGTTTCAGGTTTCATCAACCGAGTCGACATAAAAGCATAATTGAGGATGACGGTAGGGTTCTACGCATCAACCATTTTGAGCAGTCGTTAAAACGAACGCCGAATCCCCTAGGGGCAAATTTGCTAGACAACCCAGATCTTCGAAGAAGACCTTCTGATAAGTGTTTTTTTGCTTTAAGTCCTCTATCCGAAAAAATGTTTCTGAAGTTGTCGTTCCATTTCTAAGCTGTTATACAGCATTCAGTTTCCTTTGTCTCAGCATTTATTCCCACTTTCAGTAGAATGTTGCTGTGACCTGACATATGTAGATGTTCTGAGAAGTTTCAGTTCCAGTTCAATTATCGACCACCTTAAGCTTAATTCAAGAAATAAACGTGAATCAAAAATTTTAACTCAGATCCAAAAGTGTACCGGTACAATGTTTCGGTACTTTTCGATATTCCGGTTCAAAAAATTTCGATTCTCAAAAATTTTAAAAGATGGGTTTTGGTTCTGAGCTACTTTTAATCATTTTTTCGATGATTTCTTTGGTCATCCTTATCGAAAACATAATATATATACAGGAAAAAAATTACGAGATATCCAGTCGAAAATAAATCCTAAACGTTGCCATAAGTTGGTCACTGAGAAAAATAATGATATTTTTTGATGATCATTTTTGAAATAACATTTCAAGACGTAGCGTTCGCTTATAATTTCAAAATGTTCCTTCCTTGTGCCATACATACATATATTATATGTAGGACATTACATGGGTCAGTTTGACCGTTTACCAAGCCAGCTCTGCTTTGCATATTGACCTCTTCCTCTCATTTTACTCTTTCATTGTCCTCCTTTTTTTTTGCGTCCAAATAAATTTGAATGCACTGGATTTATTTTTTTCTCGTTTTTTTTTCTAAGACCCTCAATGAACAATTTACAAAAGTGCGCTCTAGTTTTTTCTGTATGTCAGAGAGAGAGAGAGCTATGGATTACTCGGTTGAGACACGCAGCCATGGATAAACCCGGTCAACTAGTCAGTCAACCACTCGGCTGTAAATTA
The DNA here is from genome assembly GCA_018904225.1 of Lordiphosa mommai. Classification (NCBI taxonomy): domain Eukaryota; kingdom Metazoa; phylum Arthropoda; class Insecta; order Diptera; family Drosophilidae; genus Lordiphosa; species Lordiphosa mommai. The sequence continues at coordinate 20,438 of JAEIFT010000939.1, forward strand.
ATTTGCATAATTGCTCATAAAACGTAGCTCATGCCGCGTTACGCATGTAAACACAACGCCACCCATTCATCCATTTAACCAGCCACCCATCCGCCCACCCACTCAACCCACCCTAAACACCATATGCAATGCACCTAGCGTATAGATAGTTTAGCTACTTAACATAGCATTAGTTGAGTACTCAACCCGCTCACCTTTTTGCAACCACAGCCCCCACTGTACATCATTACGCCCACTTATCGTCGACCCGAACAGCTGGCCGAGCTGACGCGCCTTGGTTATACGCTAAAGCATGTGGTCAACCTGCTGTGGCTGGTCATTGAGGATGCCAACAAAACGAATCCATTGGTGGCGCACACCTTGGATCGCATTGGAGTGCCCTATGAGTATTTAGTGGGTGAGTGTACATATAGATTCCTGTCATGTTCATATACCATTTTGTGGAGTGCCATTAACGACCATTCCTCCCCCCCCCTAAACAGCACCGATGCCGGAGCAGTATAAACTTACAAAGCGAGCCAAACCGCGCGGCGTCTCCAATAGAAATCGAGGACTGGACTATTTGCGTGCCAATGCCACTGAGGGTGTACTCTACTTTGCTGATGATGATAATACCTATGATATTAGCATATTTGAGCAGGTATGTATAAAGAGCAACAGGAAAAGAATTTGTTTAAGTATTTTATGTAAAAATTGACTAGCTGAAATTTCTTTAATGAAAAGCCAAGTGTGTAATCTAACGGTTTCCAACCAGCCGTGCTGGTGACTTTATTATCACAACCTTTATTACCTTTACCATTAATGAAATTCATTTACCGTTTTGCGACTCGTCGTAGGAAGCTATCATAATAACAAAATAAAAAGCATGTGTGGCGGCGAAATGACGCACCGCGTGTCAGCAACAAGGCAAAAAAAAAAATAAAACCGAATTGTTCCCCAATTTGAAGTTTACTCAAATTGCCCGAACCTACTAATAAATACTCTGAAAAAAATTACCCAATTGTTTCAAACGAGCAATACTAGCAATGAGATTATTAACTTTAAATTTGATCGAGCAATAGAAACAATAATCAAACAACTTAAAACGGATTCATAATTTATTAAAACAAAAGTAAAAAGAAAGCAGTCAAGCCCGATTGTAATATAATCTACCTGTTTGTATGAAACTAATAACTTTAAATGATTGTTTTTCAAAAATCTGGGGGGGGCAACTCTTTCGACCATCGATGAAAAACGATGTACGAGGTCGATAATAGGAGTAGAATTACCCTAGTACATAACTCGTAAAAATTATAAAATTTGTATATAATTTTATTAACATAAACTATCTAACTATTAAATCACGAATGATGACCGCAGGCCATCTCAATTGGCTTTGCCTACTTACACAAATATCTGATTTGAAAGAAGGGAGGTGGGAGAACTGAAAGCGGCCGCAGTCCTAGTATAGTTACACGCCGTCAACCAAATTTCAATTGGGAAATTACCAGTTAGCTATTGCCCTCTCGCTCTCTTCTTTCTCGTAACAATGGCTGCGGTGTAGTTGTTGTCGTTGCATTAAATTTTCTTTTACACATAGCGCCACTATTGTTCATCTGATCGCAAATATGTATGGCGGTTGATTAGAAATGATGAGTAGAATATATGTCCAGAAGGTTCGAACAACCTAACTCCAAAATTGTGGAAGATATTACGTTTTTTTCAATTTGCGGGGAGGCAGGGGGCGTGGCAAAAAATCAAAACTAAACTTGATCTGCCTGCAAGTATAAGAAATATATGTTCCATACACCTCAAACCTCTATCTCTACCATCTCTGGAGATCTCTTCGTTCATACGGACAGACGGGACAGACAGACAGACGGACAGACAGACGGACAGACAGACGGACATGGCTATATCAACTCGGCTGTTGATGCTGATCAAGAATATATATACTTTATAGGGTCGGTTCATTTTGCACAAACTCTATCTGGTGTTACATAAAATCAAGATATTGTTTTTTGTCTCCGAACTGAGGTCTCGAAGGACCCCGAACTTACCCCAACAAAGATTCCTAACAGGTTCGAACCCCTCCGAACCGAACCTCCTCCAAAATTTTGGACCGGTTATGCCTTAAATTGAAATATGATCTTTAAAGGTGATTTAAATAATTTTCTAAATTGAATCTTTATCAAAACAGAGGCGGTTCGGCTCGCAGAGTAGATTATTTCTTCAAAACATTTGTTTTTTTTTTCTAAAAATCTTAACAATTTATTCCACTCCAATTTACAGATGCGTTATATACAAAAAGTGGCCATGTGGCCCGTGGGACTGGTGACGAAAACCGGTGTTAGCAGTCCCATTATACGTAATGGTAAACTGGATGGATACTATGATGGTTGGATAGGTGGACGTAAATATCCTGTAGATATGGCTGGTTTTGCGGTTAGCGTAAAGTTTCTCAATGAACGACCAAATGCCAAAATGCCCTTTAAGCCAGGCTACGAGGAGGATGGATTTCTAAGAAGTCTGGGACCACTAGAGAATACGGAAATTGAGCTCTTGGCGGACGAGTGTAGAGATGTGAGTGTTAAAAATATCAAAATACTTAAATCATTGTAAACTTATTTCAAACTCCTTACTAGATACTCACCTGGCATACGCAAACCAAGAAGAATGCAGCCGCGCTGCCATTTAATTTAACACGCTATGGCAACACGAATCTGGAGCATATAGAGAAGCTGCTGGTGCGTCCATAGGATGCTGAACATTGTTTTGTAGCTATAGTTAGCCAAGTGTAGTTAGGTATTGTAAAACCTTCAAGAGGAGCTCACAAAGTGTCGGTGGCTTTAACCAGTTGTACAGGTACAATCTATTTATTGTAAACATAAGTATGTAGTTAGGCTCTAAGCGCACATTTGACCCCAGCCGGCTTTATACAAACACACACACACACATATGCATAACTCTAAGTTAGATATTGTATCATATCGTCCTAGACTATCTTTTCTTCTTTTTTTTGTACATACATATTCGCCCTGCATGTAAATTTTATAAATTTAACCTCAGTATTTAAGCAAAGCCTACATCGAGAACTGAATATACGGAAAGATATATATAACTTTAAATAAAATAAATTTTGGACCTGCAGGTCAAGGTCCAACAGAATGTGAAAACAAACAGCCGTAAATGTAAAAATGTGGGCCGCAACCATTTCAATAATTCATGTTGACATCCCCGTTTCGAAGGAAGGTTTGGCGCACAGACATGACATAGATAAAGCAGACGACCCAGCCAGGCTTGGCTCTAGGGATTTCAAATCGCGTGTGGCGAAAGTGCAAGTCAACTCAGATACCCCAATAACAAAACAATCGAAGTAATAGCAATTACCAAAAAAAAAAAAACAACAACAACAATAAAAATTTGAGATAATGGCTCAAAGTGGCAAAAAAAAATAAAACAATTTTATTAAGCAAATATTTATACGTACAACAATTGTAATCAAACAGATATGAGAATGATAAATTGTAACACCAGAGAACCTAATAAGCGCCCATTTTGCCCTAGTTATTCTAGATCAACTTTTATTCTATAATCCACACATAAAGTGAAGGTATTGATAAAGAAATGAATTACAATCGCAGATAATAATGCGATAAGGAAATCAGCTAGAAAGGGAAAATACATTTACATCACAAAAATAAGCACCGATTTCGAAACATTTATTTAACAAAATATATCTGCTGCTTCTTATTAAAAACGTATGAACGTATTAGTTCTTAAATGGAATATATTATGTATTTAGCGGAGTGTGCGTAAAGCTACAAATGAGAATGAGTACGTGAACTTTTTCGTACATTTCTGTTTTTTTTTACACTCACTCTCATATGACAGATTAAGACAGAATTAGACGAAACTTAAGAAATCTACAACAACATAACGCACAACTATCGATCGTGTAACCTGTACGGTCGTCGCAGTTATCGCTTCTCGGCTTGCGAGCTACAGGAGCGCTTTATTGTTCAGCTCGAAGAACCTAAAAAAATTAAAGTTAAACTGTTTCTTAGGTATTCAACTCCAGATTATTTGGATACCTTAGTCCTCTGTGGTATTACTGTCAATATTCTGCTGTCCAGTTTTTCGGGTTTTTCCTCCCATATACAATTCCATCCGTAGCTATTTCTTCTAGTTAAATATATATAACAGGGATGGAAACCGCTCGGAAATTGAGACTGGTTCGGTTCAATGGTTTATGGATATTTTAAACCACCGGTTCGGGTCATAACATGGTTTTTCGAGCAAGCTAAATCACGGTTTCGGTTCGGTTCAGTGGTTCACTCTCAGTTTTTGAGTATTATAATTTCTAATAAGAAAATGTTGACTTTTATCTTTCATTTTCGAAATTAATGCCGTAAAACCAATTTATTGGATTTTTGCTACCTGATCTTATGCAATCAGTGGTATTGTTCTGCCGACTCGAGATCATACGTCCCATCCAAAAAGTTGAAAAAACAATATAATGTCGAATATGCAAACGCCAACCATAGGTATCAGTAAATATTATCTTTAAAAATATGAATGCAGTAGACAGCACCTCGAGAACGTCGCTTTTCTATTGGAATCACGGAAGCAAATTGTCGGAAATCATATTTAAATTGGTTCCTCAACAGAGAAGAACAAAAAACCCCTTGATTAAGAAAGATTAAGGTGGAGAAAGTCACTGCCAACTGAAGAATATTCAGAATAATGTGCCACACACTCAGTTGGATACTCACACAATTCAATCGGAATCATCCAAGGAAAGAATGCAAAATTATAGAGGTAGTTCAGGCTATGGGAAAAATGGCTAAATAAGACATTATAGACATTTTAAGGATCAATTTGCCGCTAAACCGTTAAAAAATATAGGATTTCTGAATCTAGATTTGGATTCAGCGTGAAGAATCTACTTAAATTAAATAAATTTTCTAACCTTGTCAAAAAATGTATGCCAAACCATGTACAATACGGTTTCAAGGGCCTCCCGGTTCTCTCATCAGCAGACTTTTTACTCTTACACTCGAAGTCGTTTTCCAATTGCCTTTAATGCTGAATTCCTATAGAATAAACACTTGCGACTGGCAAGAACTGCAATACTGTGCAGAAAACACAGTGAGCTTATTTGTATTTTTATGAAAAGCCCAAAAGTTGGCAAGATTGGGCGCGTTCAGCAGAGACACTTAATCACTGATCAGATAAATTAGGATTTGGCCTTGATAGGGACTTTTCGAATTGGACCACCTGGATTTTTATTCGCATGGTTCAATTTTTGATTCACGCATTTCAAATGGATCTCCCGAAAAATATGATCATCTATCCACCTAAAATAGAACATCAATCCACCGGTTAACATAACTGAAAATGAAATGCAAATTTTTTCAGAATTTGGGACGGAATACGTATTAAAATTTTTGGAATGGGGCAGAAAATTGCACAGCAGAATAAGCATATGAAAACGCCTATCTCTAGTTTAATCAATGTAATTCGATCAAATACTATTCTCAAATGAAAAAACAGTAAAAAGTTTAATTTGTATTTGAATCTACATAAAAGTACAAAAGTAAAAGCTGCTAAGTTCTCTAGTTTAACAATTTATTGATCTCATTCCGAAATGGTTACAATTTGTTGTACAATACAAATCGTTTATGTTTTTTTTTTAACTAATCAATCCAACTACAGTTTCTAGCTCTAAATGCACCAAATTTTAAAAATGTTAAGTATTATATAAAAACTGCACTGAATTTGTATATAATATCTAAGGGAGCGATTAGCGAGCACCAATTATACCATATGTATTCCCCAACCTTAAATTTAAAATAACGTTAAAGACAAGACGATGAAGACAAAATGGTATTACATAAAAAATTTATACAAATTATACAAATTGCGCTTGAAGTAAAAAACGAAAAAAATATAAACCGTAAACAAAAGCAATTAGTTAGGTACTTACCAAAATCTTTAAATATATAACAATCTAACCTCAAGGGTAAAACTTCATAAACTTACAAATATTATTCTCAACAACTTTTTCCCGGAAAAATTAAACTAAACTACAACTTATTCTCTTAAGCAAAATACTTACAAAACAGAATGTTTCAAAACAGGCAAAAAGAAATTTCAATCATTTTTATGCAAATTGAATAAAAAAAAAACAATGATAACATTTTCTTAAACATTTTAAAATTGTCTGGGAGTTTATTGAACTAAAACAATGTGGGTTAACAATTTTGTGTATTTTTTTTTTTTTGTTTAAACAGAGCAATTGGGATTGTGGTAGCATGTTGGTGATCTTAAGTTTTGTCATCTAGTGGCTCCAGGAGGGCAACCTCAACACCAGTTGACCAGTTCCTTCCAGTCGCTCTGTACTCTATACGGGGTAGTATATGAGTAATTATGTATGTAAAGAGAGGCTTTGCAGCAGATTTGTGAAAATTTTTTTTGTGGAAATTTTTTCAAAAAAATGCTTTGCTTGATTTTACATTCGTTTTAACGATACTTGAAATATTTTACGTGTATTTACCATCGCTGTTTCATTAATTTTCCATTTATCTTTTTATCTTTTTCAAGTACCCATTACAGATTTCTAAAGTCTAAGTGCATTTAATATAATTAATCTTCTTTATATACGATTCTAACTCTAGATAAATTTCTACTCAAAGTACAGTTGGTATTATCTTAGCTAGTGCATTTCCATTATCTTTTCAAGTTTTGGGGGTGCCATTCGACTACTTTTGTTTATACTACTTTCATTAGTTCACTTACTTGATTGAGCATACTACTGAGTGCATTGGGTCATTCGCCAAGAAAGTCGATTTATATCATAGATCAAGAGACAACATAATAAGCTTACATGCTTAAATGAGTTTTGGTTTTTTTGGTTTCTTTTTTTTCAGATGTAATCTCAAATTAAATAGGAACGGAACAGACCTTATTAAAATCTAATTGAAATTTCTAATCATTTGGATTATTCAGGGTTGCTTGTGTTGATAACATGAATCAGCCAAGGACCGAACATAATTATTATCAAAAAAAAAAACAATTTGTTGATTAAACAAAAAAAATAAACACTTTAAAGTGATTTCATCGATAGGAAACAAATTATTTTCGCTTTAGCTTATCAGATAGGCCATAATTCCTTATTTTCGTTTACTAAGAATTACTTCATTATCTCTAAACATTTGGTATAGTGTGTGATAAGATATAAAAAACTTTGATAATGATCATTATGTTTAAATCGTTAAATAAAACTTGGTAAAAATTAATATTTAATGATTGTTCGAGAAAAGAAACTTGATTTATTATAAATATTTGAATGAAGATTTTTTTCAATGCCCGCCATTTACTTGCCGTGTGGCATGTGGCAAATGTGTCTTGTTGGAACCACATGTCAACCAAGTCCAATTCTTCCTAAAAAGTCGGTAATCACCACACGGTACCTTGCTCTATTGACTGTAACGTTGCGTTTATCGTTATTTTTTTTAAAAATACGGTCCAATAATGCCGCCGGCCCACAAACCGCACCAAACAGTGAATTTTTCAAGGTGCATTGGCAGCTCTTGAACTGCCTCTGGCTGCTCTTTAGACCAAATTCAGCTATTCTAACAATTCTGTCAAAAAATATACACTGAAAAACGAAATAGCCTAAGAATCACCCTTGACATGGGAGCTTGCAGTTTTTATTGAATAGGCGGCACTAGTTGATAACTCTGATCAAAAATTTATTATCAAAATTCGATGATTGTGATTAAGGCGGGATTTACATGATGAAGCAAACTTCATGAAGTTTTCTTAGTAGGCGAGAGATTTATATGTATTTCTTTAGGATTCGTTTAAAAGGTCTGAAAGATTTCCTTTAAATTCCACGCCTACTAGGAAAACTTCAAGAAGTTTGCTTCATGGTGTAAATCCCGACTAACACTAATGATATATATTTTCAGATAGAATTGAATGCTAGTATTTAGGGTGAATGTGTTGAAAAGGCAGAAGAAAAAAAACAAATTGGTCTTCTTAAATCACAAAAAGATTCTTTTGAATTCACCATGGCTTACTACGATCAAATTCTATCTGAAAATAAGCCAAATCTGCTGTTTACTCATAAGGCATTGTTGTTAATTTTGAAATGAATGAGGCTGAGTTAACATTGTTCGACGCATGAGACATGTTAATATGGTAAGCCTACATGTTGTACTGTTTTGAATGTCAAATGACAAGCTATTCACAATGAAAACAAGATAAGATTATCACATCTCTTGTGTCGAACAGTGTAAATCAGCCTTAGGCTGGGTCAATGTGGCTGTTGTTATGCGTTTATTAATCTTTCTGTCAATTGATTTTAAAAAAAATTCTGTTTTCTATGACCAGCAAGCAGAGTCTGCAATAATTGACAGCAACTGTTAGGTTCCTCTTGCAGCGCCCTGACAATCGCGCTCAGATGTTCTCACGATATTACCAAATAATCCTCCGTACAGATATTAAGGATGTTTTAGATAAAAAAAAAAGTGTCAAGCGATAATTCGACAAAAAAGAAAGGGGGAATCCATGAATTAGAGGCTTTAAATTATAAAAATGCTTGCCAAACGCAACAATAGCTTATAAAATCATTGAAAGTAACCCAACAAGCGATTCTCCACCGAAAAGCAAGCATTGTTCAAAGTGAATATTACATTTTTGAAAGAAAATAGATAAAGACCTATATTTATACAATATAGGAACTCGAGTTGGATTGTTCCGAAGTGAGTGAACATAAAGGAGTTGTTCACTGATCGGAACAAGTGAACATGTTCCTCTTCAATTATTTCTTTTTTGATCCGTGACTCTTGTTCAGTGACTGTTCTCTCAGTGCAATTACTCACTACTCGATGACTGTTCAATCCATTGTTCTTTCTTTTTGATAACAAAAAAATCGAAATATACCTATTGCAGTCTTAGTTTATGTTGCAATTTACTACGCAGTGTGAACCTGTTGTCGGGCAGATGAAAATTAATGAGAATTCTGCCGTGGCCGGAATGTTGAGCAAATCCAAACGGCCCGGAACAACTGAACAAAGAAGCACCGGAGCAACGGAACAGCGGAGCAACTTAATAACGGAGCACCGGAACAACTCAACAACAAAGCGATTTGAGTTAGTTGGTTTACTTAAAAATAAAGAATAAGTAAAAATGTTCCGTAAAATGAACAACCTTTACTCAACACTATTAGGAGCTGGAAAGGTATGTAAACCGTATAATGACGTGGTATTCTTTGAGAATCCCCAATAAATTTGTGGAATTCAAGCTTAGTATTTGAAATCGAATATCTACGGCCATCGTATCATGTTTTCCCCTAAAAAGGGTTCATAATTCTTCTTACAAGACCGAAAACCCCATTTCAAGTAAAAGTTTTAACTTAAAAAAATACTTATAAATTAAAAAAGAGAATAATGACGGAACCGTTATTCAAAATAACCCGTTTCAAAGCACGTACCGGTAATGGAACCGATTTTGAATATTTTTTGAGAACCTTAATGCCCGGAACCATTCCGAAACAGCAGAACCGGTTAAAAGTTAATTTATATTTTTGAATGATTAATTTAAAATTCTCCTAAAAATTCCAAATTATTCTTTAAAACTAGGCAAAAATTCTTCTTTGAAGAAAAGCGGGTAAACTTTCCTTCGGTTCAAATCGACCTTAAAATCAGAAAATAATATAGTTGAACTAGTGTCACGATATGTTAAATAAAAAAACAAAAATAATGACATATGACAAGTTAATGAAATCCTGGCAAATGTTAATCACACAACCAACTGTGAATACCAAAAATATTTTTTTAAAAAACAACTAAGAAATTCTGAATCAATCCTTTGTTTTTTTTTATAAGTCCCCACAAAACTAAAAAAATTCACTTTTAATTTATAAGTACCCTAATCGTATTGGAATGCGCTATCTCTTGGGCTAAAATATGAATCGCACTGGAAAAAATTTGAATAAATTGAATAAAAATCTAAAAGCTTTTGCCCTAAGCCCCCTCGTTATTGGCTCTTCCGGTTGCCCTTGCCACTTTACTGTGTGGTACTAAAAAGATAACTCAACATCGATGGCTGCACGTGAAAGCTTATAGTTGCCTCTTCCCACTTGGTATGAATCAAACGCTGCAATGGCGTATTCAGCATTGACTCCTCCTTGGCGACCGTGACAAGATCATTGCCACCGCTAGTGCCACTAGCACCACCAACACCGCCGCTAGCGCCAGCCACACCAACACCGGCAGCAGCACCTCCTGATGCAGCAGCAGCATCATCCTTGGACGTTAGCGAGGTACTCTCCGGTGTGATTGGTTGTCGCTCCAACATGACCAATGCTTGCTCATTGTAAGTGCGATTATCGATGGTCATCAGAATCTGATGGCCCGAACAGCTATAATAGTTGACATCGAAACGGGATTCGGCATGATAGTTGCGTAACAGATCCGGATTCCGATTGAAAATGACGCCAAAGTGTCCAGTAGTGCTGGTTATCCAGATGGGATAGTTGGGCGTTTTTAAGCGTGAGCCAGGCTGGCGAGATTGATTGACAGCGGCCTGTTGGACAGCATAATCAGATATGGATATCCATTAAGTGCTTAAACTCTTTCAACTTACACTGGACGACTCGATATCCCAGAGGAGCAGGCCGATCATACAACGCTTGAGCACTCCATACTGCGGCACTGCCTGCATATATATATAATATACAAAATCCAATTCCATTAACTCATCATATTCCTTCCACTTGTTTAGCACTCACATAACTACTCTCATCGCCCACATTAATGACGCCATTGTGTATATAGGGCGTGGCACGTCCAGTCAAAAGCAAAGTCACTATCATCAGCGAACCCTCCTCGTGATTGCTCATCGTTAGTGGCGACGATTTCGAAGAATCCAGATCCGTGCGCACTCTGATATAGGATAAGTGTTATGGTTAAGGTGTACATAAAATCTATATATACGAGAGTACATATGTGTATATCTGAGAGTAAGGAGGCCAATTACACACAGAGTGTTAAGTCTAGCTGAAATCTTACTTTCCCATTGAACGTGTGAGAACTGCGCTATAAAGAAACAGCAAGGTGCCCGGTGTCTCCTCCTCTGAAAACTTTTAAACGAATTAATTGCAAAATTCATAATCAAATATTTGATACAAAAACAACTAGAGTTACGTATTTTAATTTAGTCGTCATTTTGTGGGTCTTACGTATTTGAAATTTCGCTTAATAAAATGTTCCAGCTCGTCATTGGGGGAGAGGGTAAAGACATAAAGCTGTAAGATCAAATAGAAATGGGTATTACAAATAGTTTCAAAAAATTATTGTGCTTAAAAAATAATAAGGCAAACAAGAATTACTGACTCCAAACTAAATACATAAATATATTTTTGAAAGCAAGTAAGATCGATAATTTACCTCTTTAAGCAATCTTCATGGAGTTTTCTTAGTGGTCAAAATATGTTATATAAATTCGTTTAAAAGGTCTGAAAGATTTCTTTAAATTCCCACGCCTACTAATTAACTTCAAATGCAAGTACACTTTTTTTCCTCTGAGCCAAAAAAAATACACTACAAAAAAATTTTAAAAATGATTTTTTTTTAAATGCCCTTAATTTTCAACAAAAAAATTATTAAAATATAAGTAAGTGTGGTACCCAGAATTACATCAATTCTGATCATAATCTCATTACCGTTTTCCTTTTATCACCTAATGCCCGGGATCATGGCTAACACCTCTACACCTTTTTTAGACCTTAATTGGTAGACCGATAACTTTTTTGAACCAACCCTCGAATTCAAACTTTTTTTTTTTTTATTTTCTTATATAACACTAGTTTACTGGAAAAAGACCCATTGAAGCCATTATTTTAATGATGTATTTTGGAATGCTGAACTCAAAATGAATTTTAAAAATTTAGTATGGATACGTTTTTGAGTTAAATTTTTTTTAGTTTTTCGGTAGGTATCCATACCTTTTAAGCCATATCTCAAGTTATAAACTTTAGATGAAGTCAAGCAAGGGATTAATCAAAGGTTATGCAATTCCCAATAATCTAGTCAAAGAACATTTTCCAATCGGTTTAGTAGTTTAAAAGTAAGAACCAAAAATATTTCGAAAAAATGATTTTTCTCAAAACGTGAAAAATTTGATTTTCTAAAATCAAATGGTTGAAAATAAAAATCAAAAAATTGTTTTTCTTTTATTATTACAAATTACGAAGAAAATAAGGCGTTGATGACGAAAATCTGTGGATAATTAGCTTGAAGTTGTAAGCAAATTGTGTAGAAAAAACTAGGGGTCAAATTTGACTGTTTTGCGGTTCATTAAAAAACAATTTTTTTCTTTTCTTTTCGCTCAATAAGAGTTCAATAGAAGCCAAATCACAGAAAAAAATTGGGAGCATGGCCAAAAACGAAGAAAAAATAAAAATATTTTTTAATAAATACATAAAACAATGAAATTTGATTTTTTGCACTTGTACTCAATTGCTTACGGCTCCTTTATTTATCCATAGATATTCTTTACCAATGCCTTATTTTCTTCGTAGAAGTGCTATTCGTAAGAACAAAGAAAAAAACAATTTTATTTTATCAAATTCAGCCTTTTACAGATTTTGGAAAACAAAATCTCCACGTTTTTAGGAAAAAATCGATTTTTTCGAAATGTTTTTTTGTAGCCTTTAACTACTAAACCGTTGGAAATGATCAATAACTAGATTATTGAATATTGCATACCCTTTAGATTAGTACCTTGTTTGACGACATAAAGTTTCTACCTCGAGATATGTCCTAAATGTAGGGTACCTACAAAAAAACTGAAAAAATTCTAACTCAAAAACGTATCCATACAAAAATAATTTAATTTCATTTTGAGCTCAGCAGTTCCAAAGTACCTCATACAAAAATAACAGCTTCAATGGGTCTTTATTTTTTTATTTTTGTAAGCTAGTGTATTTAATTAATTACTCAAAAAAAAAAAAACAAATTGAGAGGCTTTATGGTTTTCTCTCCAGAATTTTTTAAAAAACACTTAAAAAACGCTGTTCAAGGTAAGGATAAAACCCCCTTAAGATAATTATATTTTCATACTAACAACGAGCCTCCCTAGGAGGGTTAGGCGCTCCGTTTAGGAAGTTCTAAAGGTGTGCCGAGTGAACACCGCTGATTGGCTGGGTGTTTTCAGAATTTCTTTTATTTTTGTTTACGTGAACGTAAAATTTAAATTATTTTCAATTAAAATTTAGTCATTGTTGGTCCTTTCTAATTCTTTGATCAGCTAAAATCACGTTCAACTCAGACTTAAACCGACTTAAAATTAAAAGGAGAAAGGCAGGCTACATACATTTTCTGTATATTCACCTAGATTTGAAAAACATGAACATGGGAAAACAGATTGTTAACCAATAACACTAGGCAACATGGTCCAGTTTATAGAAAGAGTGTTGGTGATTCAAGATGGTTTTAGTGTGCTTAACACGCATCGATTTACCAAAATCATCCATAACGTCAGGATTTTTGGCAATTTGAGCCATAAGTTGGTGTCAATTTTGACCATTTTAAGACATATTTTGTGGGCAACCAATACGTTTGTTTTAAACTCACTTTACATTATGAGAAAGATATATTATTAAGCTTTAAAATGAATTATCCCAAACAATTCTGCGATTTTTTTCAACGACAGACAGACTCTTTAGTTTTTGTTATCACTCATACGTAGTGTTGCCATCGATCTATATATATTTTAGTAGTTGGAATTGATTTTTCAGATAACTCTTTTCTCTAGGTAATAATAAAAAAATCTTTCATAATAATTATGTTTAAGTAATAAAATAAAAGTCTTTAGTAACTGTTATTTAACTTTTTAATAAAAGTCTTGGAAAAAACCATCATTGCATGAGATGAATTCTACAAGTCTTCCAATAACTTTTGTTAACTATGTAATCAAAAAAGTTTTTATAACTATTATTAACTGAGTATTATTAAAACGATAAAAAATAACTATTATTTTGACCATTACAATAAAAGTCCAGCAAAATAATCATTTTATTGTGGATGTTGTTAGCGGAAAGAAAACACACGTTTTAGTTAATTTCTAATCATTTTACCAAATCAGCTTCATTGTTTTATTTCCATAAAAGTTTTATGAAAATAACTTTTATATTCCGTCCCTGGAATTAACACTTTCAAAAAGCAACTCTGATTTGAACTATTTGGGAAAAATTGAGATGATACAAAAAAGAAAACAAAAACTGGGATACGAACCATCATTTCCCATATGCGAACGTCAAGGTATGACATGCCGCTCTACCTGATGGGTTATAGATTCAGCTTAAATTCATATTTGTACAAATTCTCTAAATAAAATGAAAATATTTTGACAGATTTCAAAAAAAGACAAACAGAACAATGTAGTAATGTTTTGATTCTTGAAATTATTTGTGTTGCTTACGTGGCGTATGAGTATTTTTAGTTAAATCTAAATGCG